>BGNK01001172.1:165997-179441 GCA_003297005.1 Symbiodinium sp. clade A Y106 | reverse complement strand
TTAATTATTTCAATTCGCGGGGCCACAAAATAATTAAAATAATTAAAATAATCAAATAAACAGACCAAACAGAGCGTCAAATATACCCCAAAGGAGCGTCTCTCATATATATATATATGCCGGCCATATGAAGTAGTTAGTTGGCTAGCTAGTTATAGTCAATCAGTCAGTGAGTTAGCTAGCTATATAGTATGCGGTCTGTTTGTGTGTACGCTCGTTGTTCACAGTAGCCGATTGCGCCAGTAGTGGGAGCCGGCAAGGTGCGCCAGGCAAGCACACCTCCGTGCAACTTCAAACAAAGTGGCAGCTGGGCTGACAATCCTTGCATTCACGCTGGGCAGCACGGCTGGATCATCCTGGAAAGCATGTCAAAATGACTCAGGAATGCCCCCCAGGCTTTCCAGCTTCATAACCTGCTCTTCGAACACTCGCTCTGCCTCGTCCTTTCCCACCTCCTTTCCATACCATTCCCAAGCCCAATCAGCGGCATCTCGAAGTGCTTGAAGGGCCACCCTGCGAGGCAGTGTCGAATTGGAGTACGTGCCCTTGGGGGCAAAGCGAAAGGTTTTCGACGACTCGTTCGGCCACCATACCTGAATGACCCCGTCTGGAGCCCTTCTCTGGATGGTGCATCCTGGCTTTGGAGGCAAGAGCAACTTGAGAATGCCAAGGTCTGGAGTCGCGTACTCCCCGTTCAGCAGCCGGAGACGGGGCTGCTCGGTCGCACCAGCGTTGGAACTAGATGAGGCTGCTGTCGAAGCAGGGACCAGGATATCCTCAGGCAGTATTGAGATCTGTCCAAGTTGCACCCCCCCGCCAGGCGGAATATGCTCTTCATTGTCTGTGTGGGGCAGCATGTCTTCATTGTCTGTGTGGGGCTGTGTGTCTTCAGCCCAGTTTTCTGGACACTGTTGACGATGGGCCTCACCGGCTTCGCCGTAGCAAGCTACCAGCATGTTTTGCATTTCGTCAATCTCGTCCGCCCCGCCCTGCTCGTTGTCAAAGTCCAAGTGCTCTCCATCATCCGCCTTGTCCTCGTCCCCGTCGCCTGCCTCGTCTGCCTCGCCTGCCTCGCCTGCCGGCTCCTGGCCAGCAACGTTACGATGAAGTTCGTCGAGCCCCATCTCTTCCAGCTCGTCGTCCATGTCACCGGCTTTCATGATTGAGTACTGCAGTTGCCGGGGCTTTGCTTCTGCACCAAGCATCAATGTCATGTTCTCGCAGTCCACGTGGAGGAAAGACATATGCCTGGCCGCAGACTCTTTCCCAGGAGCAATTGCAACCCGACCATCAATCATTGCCGTGTACTTGGCAATCCAGGCCAGTGACGCCTCCTTGTTGGTGCGCCGGTTCCACACGATGGCATAAATTGCACGCGGGGGCGTCTCTGGCTTTGCATTCGCCTTTCGGTGCACGTACAGCCCAAGTCTCTTCTCCACGGCAATGACCAGAACCTCCGAAGAGTATGCATGCATGTGTATATATATATACATACTCATGTATGTCTAAGCAGGGTGAGGGTAGCTGGATTGCGCCAGGAGTGAAGCCTTCACGAACTATAGACAACTCTAAGCGAATGCCCGCCTGTGGCAGTAATGACCACGCTTGAGTCTCCGGATCTTGTATTTGCCATATGAGGAACTTCTCGTGCTGCAAGCGATCATCTGGCACAGGTCCTCCTGCTGCATCCGGCCCCAAAATATCGCTGAAACCATGAGGATCTGCCTGTCGCCCTAGGCGCTCCGCCTCTTCCTGGCCGGCAGCAGCCTCATCCAAGGAGCACAACTCCTCCCATGTAGCGTATCCTGTTTTGACCCATGCTTGCTGTAGAAGCTCACGAGGCACGAGAACATAGTTCTTGACGGCACAGCGGATCGCCTCCTCCACATCCGTCGCCTTCTCGAGCTGCCCTGTGGTGTTGATGCTCAACCTCAGCACCACAGGTCTCTTCACAGCATGCGTTCCCCGAAATCCTATACAAATCTCCACATCACAAGACAAGAAACTGGAAGTAGGGCCTTCGCTGCCAGATGTTTCGTGCAAAGCCTAAGTGGTGCCGCACAGATTGGTCGTTGAGGTCTTTGTAGTAGCCATGGATCTGGTCCTGCACCAAACGCTGTACTCATCACTAAAGCCCTGAGAAAGGCACAACTGGCGCAACTGCACAAGACTGGGGTGTCCGTGCGCAGACCAGCCGCCTGGTTGGACCGCTGGAAGGAGTATATCGTGCGTGGCCGCAAATTTGTTTCGGAGAACTGCAAAGCTCTGCCCGTGGTTTCCACCAAAGGCGTCGGCAAGTAGGAGCCCGACGCGGCCCCAAAGGCCGTGCCGGGTACGTTGTCGGGCAAAGGCTTTGGCGACAACTTTTTCAAACATGACCCATGTGGACTCGGAATTCATGAAGTGCGTATTGGTACCGCTCGTAGCAATGAGGGCGCATCCGGCAAATTCTTCATTCAACCGCTGAATTGCGGCCTCCGAGATACTGCCTGGCGACACGTTGATGAAGAGAGGCCCGTGGTCCCCATTGGCAAAACTTGACGTCACGACTGTGACGCCAACTCGAGAGTTCCGCACCGTGGTCAAGCGGGTCACCACCGTCCGGGGTCGCTTGGTCCTTAGCATTGCGCCAGTTGTGAAGCGCCGAATTGCACGGATACACGGGCATGTCATGCGCATGTGCAACACATAGAGAGCATGTGTAATATATATATATATAGAGAGAGAGAGAGACACACACATAATCGCACACACACACACCCACATACCGCACAAACGGGCGGCCAAGTCTCTTTTTTTCATGATGGTGGATGCAGGGCTGCGATACGGATTGACCCACGTCTGGTCATAATTCAATATGAGAGCAAGTGGTACGTCATGCTCCTTCCGGGTCTGAGAGTAGGCCGCCCTGCTCCTTGGATGCATGCGGCACGGCATTTCACCAGGAATGAGCTATGTATATAACCGAACCCATCTGTGCCAAAGAAACAGGTCCTGACACAAGTCAGTCAGCGAGACCATCCTTGGATCGTCCTCTTCAAGATATGTGCCAGCTGTGTTCACCTTCTGCTTTGCAAAGCCGTGTCTCTGAAGGAAAGATCGCACCATGTTCCGCAGACTAGAAGCTGCAACAGCGCTTGGCTTACGCTTCAGCCCACTCTTCAGCTCATCGAAGGAAACCTCGCCTGCGTTGTAAGCTTGCACCAAAACAGAATTCTCGGCCATCACTCTTGGCCTGCTCTCTGCGGCCTGCTTGTTGATCTCCGTGGCCAACTGGTTGATCGTGGAAAGAAGGTCCTGTTTCTGAATCGGTTCTGCCCTGGAGAACAAGCGATCTCCCATCGTAAGGTCTGCCACTTTTTCTGCGAGCAAAGACTCCACAGTCTCTGGCATCCCCGACGTCTCGAGACAGCGGCCCCTCAATTTGTCCTTGGCGCCACCAAAGCCTCGCTTCCAACCATTGGGCACCTGGCGCCAGGAGGCGGCCTTCTTGGAGGGAATCGCGGCCCACTGCCAAGTCTCGTATTGGACTTTCCAATGACAGTAGCGTCTGGACTTGTAGAGGCCAGGGAAGCGAGCATGCAGAAAGGAGTCTACTGACCCATGTGTCCCCTCTCGCTCAAAGGACAAGCCTGCTTCTACCTCAGACGCAGGAGCAAATCTTAAGCCTATATATTGCGACTGCGAATGCGCCAGGAGTGGGGGGTCTGGGGAGGTCAAGGGAGAGGAGAGAGGAGAGAGGGTGGAGAGAGGAGGAGGGAGGGGGGACATATAATATATATATATATATATGTAGAGAGAGAGAGAGAAGAGAGAGAGAGAGAGAGAGAGAGAGGAGAGAGAGAGAGAGAGAGAGAGAGAGAGAGAGAGAGAGAGAGAGAGAGAGAGAGAGAGAGAGAGAGAGAGAGAGAGAGAGAGAGAGANGACAGAGAGAGACAGAGAGAGACAGAGAGAGACAGAGAGAGACAGAGAGAGACAGAGAGAGAGAGAGAGAGACAGAGAGAGAGAGAGAGGAGAGAGGAGAGAGGAGAGAGAGAGAGAGGAGAGAGGAGAGAGAGAGAGAGGAGAGAGATTGCGCCAGAAGTGAGGACACGGGGGCGACCGGGGCGACCAATTCCATCCGCAAGGTCTGGCTTGCGTACGAAGTCTTGATGCTCTGGTAACACTCAACCCTCAGTCCCAAACAACAAAGCCTTCCTCTCATCCTTCACAATGCAGGGCTCAGAGAAAAAAAGAGCAAGCTGGCACCAGGACTACCAAATTTCCACGGACATAAGGGCAAAACCGTCATGGTGCCAAGCGGCGATCTCACGCTTCTTCAAGATGGAGAGCTCGTCCCCGGCTTTTCTGTTGTACCTTCGCTTGAGTGCTCGCTTCCTTTTAGCCTTGCTCTTTGGCTGTTTGCTGCCTGTAGTAGCATCAGCCTCAGTCGGGACCAATGCCAGTGAGTCTGCAGTTCTTTTGCGCAGGTTCTTCACTGCTTCCTTGACCAGAGTGCTGGACATGCCTGATCGCTTCACTTCCTTCTTCAAGAAATGCGCAACATTGGCCTGATCGGTTTCCTGTGTTGTCGGATATGGCCGTCCCCTCTTTGTAGACTTCGCTGCTTCCGCCCGGCCACAGAGTTCCTCGGTTGCTTTGTTCACTGCACCATACGCGATGGCCACATCAACAGGACTGTTGATCTCGTAGCCCTGTCGTTCCAGTAACATGCACAGGTCTGGAATGTTTTGCCCGCGACACTGCTCCTGAAAAACATTCCTCCAGTCTGGATTCTGGGCCAGCACCACGGCTTGCGCACATGCTTCCCGCATGCGATTCCGTGTTTTGTGACTGACGAAAGACAGATCGTCTAAGAGAGGACGGTGGTCGAAGTCTGGGGGAAATTCCTCGGCCATGTGGTACCCGTGCTTGCGAAGAAAGTGGACAAGGACTTTGGAACGGGCGCAGGTCTGAAAAAGAGCTGCCGAACGCACAGCTTTGCCTGTGTCTTTGAGCTGGGCAGTGAGCATATCCGACAACTCGGCATCACGGCCCGTTGCGCCAGGAGTGAAGGCCTTCGTGTCTGGCAGCGCATCACTCACGGCCTGCACGAGATCCCCCTTCTTGAGTTGGTCGCTGCACCCAAGTTGGGTTTTGCTAAACCTGCCTGCGCGAGCGACATAGCACGATGAAGCCTCAAAATTCAACACTTGTTCATGTGCTTCTGGCACAGGAGCAACCAGCACTTCGGCAGAGGACTGCTTGCTGTCAATTTCGACCAGAACCACGTCACCACTGAACGCATCTCTGATCGGCAGCCAAAGTTCATACAAACGAGCACGCAAGGCATCGCCCTGGAAGCAAAGGAAACCACAAAGTTCCATGTCGCACTCCGCTTGGATTGTAACCAAGGCCTGTCGCGACTTCTCGATGTCTTGAAGCTCTTCCAGCCGCATCCAAAAGCACATCTTCAGCCACACCCGAGGTTGCTTCTTGACTGTGACTTTCGTGCGAGAGCACAAGAGAAGTGGCACATAAGCAGGGTACTGGCAACGCTCCAATTGTTGGGCGTACACAAACTTTAAGATGAGCTGCAGTGGCAAGATGTACTTCTCCTTGTCAAGGGCTGGAGGGGCCGGCTCCACCAGAGCCAAGGCTGCCTCAGTAGAAAAGAGCTTGCTGTCTCCGGCTTCCGAGGCGGCTCCACCTTGCTGGCCTTTGGTGGCGTTTTTGCTTGTCGCCGTCTTGGCCGTCGGGCCGCTTGTGCCAGCAGTGGGCTCTGCAATGCCACCCCCGGATAAATTACTCCCTGAAGATTCCTGAGGCTTTGCGCCAGTAGTGGGCCCAGCAGGCGCTTGCAATTGACGTTGCACCCACTTGATCCGCAACTCGTGATTGGTGCCTTTCGGCTTTGTGGGAGCTGCATCTTGAAGATCCTGGAGCAGGATGCTTTTCTTCATAGATGTCGCTCGCAGCCACAGAGCTGAGAGCTTTTTCTTTAAGTCGATCGCATCCTGTAAAGCACGCTGTCTGGATTTCAATGTCGGGAACGGTCCGAACTTGAAACGCTGGCCTAACTCTGGCCATTCGTCGGAGGCAACCTTGAATGCCTGATGCCCCTCGTGGAGCCGGATTCCCGACTTCTTGGCCAAATCAGCCACGTCTTGAACGCTGGCACAATCTGCGACCTCATCTGCTTGCTCTCCGTGCACTTCGGAGGTGCCCTCAGCCTTAGCCTTGTCATCGCTCTTGTCCTTGTTGAAATACACCCACGTCCGCGACCGGCTCTTGTAGGGAATAGGGCTGGAGAACTCACGCGGATCGGAAACGCACCAAGCCCAAGGCGCTTCGTACCGATGGAGCAGGGACTCGTCGGAAGCGTGGATCTGATGCTTGTCAGCATGCTGGGTCAGATCATCCACTTTGTGCGTGCTCTGGAGCACCACCGTGCCATAACACTTCCCCTGTTTACACAGTCCAATCAGACCACGCCTCGACGTGTCGCTTCCCCTGATTTCCCAGCACTTTGCCCCGGACATCATGAGTTTAATCCAGCGATGATCGAGGATCAGGCCAACAGCTGGAAGTGAATCCGATGAAGCCTCGTCAATGGAGGGAGCCCAAGTGTCAGGGGTTACACGTTTGAAATGGCTCGGGCAAGGCGACTTATATATATATATGTATATATAACCTGTGCACGGCCTCGTGAGGAACGGCAGCTGCAGCATGAGGTGGAGCATCATCGAGGTTCTCCTGACGTGACAGACAGGCCAGCTGGCATCAAGGCTTTGAAACCTGCTCCCGGGAAGCTGCCTGCGCATCGGACGGCAACGGCATTGCGCCAGTAGTGCCGTCAGCAGCCTGCACCGAAGCGCAGATATATATATATATATATATATTTCTTTCCTTAAAGCTTGAAGTAAAAATTTTCGCGACTCAGTGCAAGTATAAACAGAATGCAGGCGCTGCGCACTCACTCTTTTTATACGCAAGCCCTTGTGAACTGCCTTCAAAGGCTGTTGCGTAACATCCGACCAGCTCTTATCGTCCGCCTCCGAGGCAGAAGAGACCGCCGTTGGCAACACCGGCCAGGGGCCGGGAAAGCAGAATTAGACGTAGCGCCCAGGATATTCCGAAGAGGCCCGGTTTCCCAGGCCAGGCAGGGCCTCTTGACCCGTGCTCTAAGGGCCCAGGCATCCGACCTAAGACTCAAAGGCTCGCCTCCCAAATCGGTGCTTTCCACTCCTGCCCCCTTCATCTCGCGAAGACCGATGGCAAAAAGAAAGGAGCGTCCGACTGTAGCAAGAAGCCCTGCAGATCACCTCTGATAGCCTCCGCAAAGGTGAAGCCCGCTTGCAAAATGGTAGNCCCCCTTCATCTCGCGAAGACCGATGGCAAAAAGAAAGGAGCGTCCGACTGTAGCAAGAAGCCCTGCAGATCACCTCTGATAGCCTCCGCAAAGGTGAAGCCCGCTTGCAAAATGGTAGCCCGCTCGGCTCGCGTAAGAAATGCCCAGCAAAGAGCAGTCACACGAAAGTTGTCTGCAGCCCCCGAGCCCAGCACACAAGTAAAGCCCACTGCAGGAAACGACTGGAGAGAGTCGGCCCAGCCTTGCAGATCACCTTGGATATCCTCAGCAAAGGTAAAGCCCGCCTGCAAAAGCGCCGAGCGATCACCAGCTGGGAGAAAGCTCCAGAAGAGAGCCGTCAAATGGAACTTGTTCGCAGCCCCAGAGCCCAGCACACACGTGAAGCTCAAGTCACTGACGTGCGAAGAAGCAGACGTGCTCGCAAGGACAGAAGCTTCAGAGTCCTCCGAATCCATGCAGCGGCGCCTACCGGAGCTGGCTTCCCAACAACACGGGCCTCTAGAGAACCTCTACACAGAAGACGTGTGGTGGAGTGGCGGCCCCAGGTGTCCGGTGTATCTCACTCCGACTCGCAGCACTCGGACGAACCAAGCACTGCCACCACTGCCGGGAGCACCGACGCACGTTGAGACCGCACTCACACCGAATCTCGAGGCTCAAAAGACCACCGTGTTCTCTGCTTGAAAAGATAAGATTTCGGAGAACGGCTGTAAGCAAGCATGCTCCTGAANAGCACCGACGCACGTTGAGACCGCACTCACACCGAATCTCGAGGCTCAAAAGACCACCGTGTTCTCTGCTTGAAAAGATAAGATTTCGGAGAACGGCTGTAAGCAAGCATGCTCCTGAAGAGAAATCTTACAACTGTTCAAGCAAAACTGTTCAAACATTCTGCGTGTTCAAACACAAAACTGTTGGCAAAAATTTTCACACGTTTTACGCGACTGCCACGTAAAACTTTCAAGCCAGGAAATAAAAGCTTGTCACACAGGTGTGAGAAGGGACTATCTTGATTGAACGATATGTCCGAGGATCTTGTCCTCCTCGAATGTTTCAGTGGCCGTGGTCGCATTGGTAAAGCATTCCTTCCGTTCAGAACATAGCACATGTCTGTATGCATCATGGCAGGTGCTGAGCATCACGAGCA
The DNA here is from genome assembly GCA_003297005.1 of Symbiodinium sp. clade A Y106. Classification (NCBI taxonomy): domain Eukaryota; class Dinophyceae; order Suessiales; family Symbiodiniaceae; genus Symbiodinium; species Symbiodinium sp. clade A. The sequence continues at coordinate 170,943 of BGNK01001172.1, read as the reverse complement.
ACAGTTGTTTGTGAACGGGTTAAGGTGATCGAGGTGCGAGGGCGTGGTAAGCTTAACACAGGGTTCTTCCGAGCTGCACTTCGCAATGTCACCCTCAATTCGTTTCTTGCAATGTTTGACTGCCCAAGGACAACCTTTGACGAAGAGAATGACCAGGTTTGTCAGGACTTGACGACGACACCTGGGCTGTTCAGCCTCATAAAGAAATGGCTGAAGCCGGGAGCACTCCTGTGGTTGGCCAACCCTTGCCACATGCATGTATGGATGTCTTCTAGTGTGCACCAGCGGGGACCAGACCAGCCATGGGGAGATGTGAGCAAACCGAGCNGGCTGAAGCCGGGAGCACTCCTGTGGTTGGCCAACCCTTGCCACATGCATGTATGGATGTCTTCTAGTGTGCACCAGCGGGGACCAGACCAGCCATGGGGAGATGTGAGCAAACCGAGCAACTTGACTCATACTACATTATACACATGTTTATATGTTCGAACAGCTTCGAAGTTGTACCCCCAAAGCCCAGGTGTTCGCATCAGCAACTGCATCACAGCGAGAGTTTGCCTCATGCTATTTATTGCCACCTGCCGCGGAGTCTGGACTGCAATTGAGCAACCAGTCTCCAGCACACTCAAGTGGGTGCCGCATTTTGTGCATCTCCGGAATCTCCTGCTGGCGTGTGATGGCGAGTTGTGGAAGTACTGCAGCTTGTGGCTTGGATCGCGTTAATCACAGCAGACTAGCCGGATTTAGTTACCCCTGATTGAATGTTGCAATTGATGTCACCAACCAAGCTGGATGGGATTGTATGGTCACGAGAATGCAAAGCCCAGCTACTGCATCGGGTCATCGCCGGGATCTTATTATATCGGGGATAGCTGATAAGCCCAATATAGAAACCGCTAATGAAAGCCTGTTGGGACGAGGCGATGGCTCATGAAGCTGAAGAACAAGATGACGCGAGAGAAGCGTGCCAAATTTCACTCTGCAGCCAAGAAGGTTGTGACGAGGCGGAAGCGTGCTGATGGGACAGTTGCAGTGTGGGGCCCTTATACCAATTGAGCAATGAAACACATATTGCACAAGGTTCTTGTACCAACTAAGAACTGGCACCAAGCATCTCACCAAGACGCAAGTCTATCCTGAAGGGTTTGCCAAAGCAGTTGCCAAGCTTCACTTGCAAGATACCAAAAGGGCCTCTTATCAGCAAACAGAGTAGATGTGCAAGCTAATCTGAGATCCCAAANAGACGCAAGTCTATCCTGAAGGGTTTGCCAAAGCAGTTGCCAAGCTTCACTTGCAAGATACCAAAAGGGCCTCTTATCAGCAAACAGAGTAGATGTGCAAGCTAATCTGAGATCCCAAATTCAACGAAGTGAGGTTTCTCATCCACCTGGGCTTACGCTTGAGGGCATCCTGAATGCTCAGTTGGAAGCTACTCTGCACTAATAAGCCAGATGTTGGGTCTTGTGCTAGCCCCACACCACCAAGGAACCGCCGAGTGACTGGAGCGAGGCCAGTTTAGACGAGGTGCGCGATTTTCTGGTTTTTGAAGCCAGTCGTGGATCCTGGGTGCCATTGCCGGGCTTGTCACTCTAGCTACCCTATAGTTGTTTCCGGGAATCTATGGATAGAGGGTTTTCGGTTTNGGTGCGCGATTTTCTGGTTTTTGAAGCCAGTCGTGGATCCTGGGTGCCATTGCCGGGCTTGTCACTCTAGCTACCCTATAGTTGTTTCCGGGAATCTATGGATAGAGGGTTTTCGGTTTCTTCTGGAGGGGCTTGGGGTTTATATTTTTTTAATAAGGGCTCAAAAGATTTGGGTAAGGGAATGGTTAGTATTTACACCACTCATATCAGAAAATATAAATAGAATGGTTTGAAATAATTGGGTTGTTTGTCGTGCTTGGTGTANGGGCCATTATAATAATAAGAACTTCTAGCTAGTATACCAGACTACCCAGTCAAGGTTTTGTGGTTTGCATTTGAAAGAGGGGGCAGGATCCTGGAGGATTTTAGGTACAGGGTCTAGGGAGAATAAGGTTTAATTAAGTTGGCTTATAAATTTGTTGATTGGTTTCTCCAGAATTACGGTCAGATATGTAGAGACAGTCCTTCAGACACGGTGTGGTTCAAGTCTGCTAGAGTAAATGGNGGGCCATTATAATAATAAGAACTTCTAGCTAGTATACCAGACTACCCAGTCAAGGTTTTGTGGTTTGCATTTGAAAGAGGGGGCAGGATCCTGGAGGATTTTAGGTACAGGGTCTAGGGTGAATAAGGTTTAATTAAGTTGGCTTATAAATTTGTTGATTGGTTTCTCCAGAATTACGGTCAGATATGTAGAGACAGTCCTTCAGACACGGTGTGGTTCAAGNTGGATCCTGGGTGCCATTGCCGGGCTTGTCACTCTAGCTACCCTATAGTTGTTTCCGGGAATCTATGGATAGAGGGTTTTCGGTTTTTTCTGGAGGGGCTTGGGGTTTATATTTTTTAATAAGGGCTCAAAAGATTTGGGTAAGGGAATGGTTAGTATTTACACCACTCATATCAGAAAATATAAATAGAATGGTTTGAAATAATTGGGTTGTTTGTCGTGCTTGGTGTANAATAAGGGCTCAAAAGATTTGGGTAAGGGAATGGTTAGTATTTACACCACTCATATCAGAAAATATAAATAGAATGGTTTGAAATAATTGGGTTGTTTGTCGTGCTTGGTGTAGCTTGGGTGCAAAGTAACTTCCTAGAAGTCTCAGCTCAGGGGCCATTATAATAATAAGAACTTCTAGCTAGTATACCAGACTACCCAGTCAAGGTTTTGTGGTTTGCATTTGAAAGAGGGGGCAGGATCCTGGAGGATTTTNGAATAAGGTTTAATTAAGTTGGCTTATAAATTTGTTGATTGGTTTCTCCAGAATTACGGTCAGATATGTAGAGACAGTCCTTCAGACACGGTGTGGTTCAAGTCTGCTAGAGTAAATGGATTTGGGTTATTTTTCAGGCTATTGTGGGGTTTTAATGTTTTGCAACAACAGTCTTGAGTGTGGTATCAAACGTCCAAGCACCAGGCTGGCAATCCGTCTTGTGTAGGCAGTCAGGAAGCTCCACTGCCCGTGACTAATAATAATAATGTATTAGGACATATTACAAGCCTCCCACAGCATTTCCCAATCCGACAAGCCAACCCACAATCATGAACCCCGCGAACCACGAAAAGATATCGATTTTAATTCTAAATTTATGCTAAGCCAAACTACCCTAGACCCTGAAACCGTGGTGGAGCGGGCCTGCCTGAGTTTGGAGAGCTAATTCATGCGGTGCCGGAGCATAGAGCCTGATACTGGGGTTTGTGATATCCTGTATGTCCACCTGTAACACCATACCGGCCCTATTGCCCCGTTCTTGTAAGCGCAGCGGCACCAGCATCCATCATCGCCATCGTGGCTGCAAGCCTCGGGTTTCAGGGCTTCAGGGTGTAAGGTTTTGGGGCTTCGNGCGGCACCAGCATCCATCATCGCCATCGTGGCTGCAAGCCTCGGGTTTCAGGGCTTCAGGGTGTAAGGTTTTGGGGCTTCGTGGCTCGGGGCTCTGAGGTTTATAAAACAAGTACCACATGTGTATATATATATAGATGTATGTATGCATTTTCTGTATATATAGATATAATTATATATATATGTATATATATATATATATAGATGTAGAGTAGGACCCAGCACATTGCAACACCAGCCGACTTTCCCTCAAGCCCAAACTAGCTAAAGCCGGGCAGCCTGCATAATGAAGTGTATATCATGTTTCAGGTCTNCAAGCCCAAACTAGCTAAAGCCGGGCAGCCTGCATAATGAAGTGTATATCATGTTTCAGGTCTCGGGTGTAGGGGTTCTGACGGGCAGTAGCAGTAGTACACTTAGTACACTTATTCTTGGCAGTACCCGTAGACTGAAATAACCCGTAGCATATTGTTGCATGCTTCCTTAATTGCAGTTACCTGGGGATCGGATAGAGTTGGATTGTAGGGTAGCAACGCGACACCTTCGTCGTGGCNGCAGTACCCGTAGACTGAAATAACCCGTAGCATATTGTTGCATGCTTCCTTAATTGCAGTTACCTGGGGATCGGATAGAGTTGGATTGTAGGGTAGCAACGCGACACCTTCGTCGTGGCAATACTTGCATTGTGCCCTGCTCGACAGCAGTGCTCATGAACCCACAGCTTCAGCTCGCTGGGCTCGCGTTCGGTGCAGCGTGTTTCTGTTCCCGGAAACAATGCAAATGATAGTTGTTACTACTGACTACTACTACTTCTACTTTCNAACCCACAGCTTCAGCTCGCTGGGCTCGCGTTCGGTGCAGCGTGTTTCTGTTCCCGGAAACAATGCAAATGATAGTTGTTACTACTGACTACTACTACTTCTACTTTCTACTTTTATTTGTATTAATCATTATTGTAAACCCCACCCCACCATGACTACGACAATTACTACTCGTACTACTACTACTACTACTACTACTACTACTACTACTACTACGACTACTACTACTACTGCTGCTGCTGCTGCTACTAGTGCTACAACAACAACTACTACTACTACTAGTTTACGACTACTACACTACTACCGCTGCTGCTGCCACCGCTACTGCCACTACCACTACTACCACTACTATCATGATCACGGTAATACTACTGCTACTGCTACTACTATATCTTTGATCCATTTGCTATACTATTGCTATACTAGCTATAGCTAGTACTACTACTACTACTACTCCTACTCCTACTCCTACTACTACTACTACGACTACTACTACTACTACTCCTGCTACTACTACTCCTACTACTACTACTACTAATCCTCCTACTCCTGCTACCACTAGTAGTTATACTAATAATACATATATAACGACGACTACTACTACCACTGTTAATTGTTGTTATATTATTATACATACT
>BGNK01001172.1:0-163743 GCA_003297005.1 Symbiodinium sp. clade A Y106 | reverse complement strand
TACTACTGACTACTACTACTTCTACTTTCTACTTTTATTTCTATTAATCATTATTGTAAACCCCACCCCACCATGACTACGACAATTACTACTCGTACTACTACTACTACTACTACTACTACTACTACTACTACTACGACTAATACTACTACTACTACTACTACTACTACTACTACTCCTGCTGCTGCTGCTGCTGCTGCTGCTACTAGTGCTACAACTACTACTACTACTACTACTACTACTACTACTACTACTACTCCTGCTACTACTCCTGCTACTACTACTCCTACTACTACTACTACTACTAATCCTCCTACTCCTGCTACCACTAGTAGTTATACTAATAATACATATATAACGACGACTACTACTACCACTGTTAATTGTTGTTATATTATTATACATACTNCTACTACTACTACTAATCCTCCTACTCCTGCTACCACTAGTAGTTATACTAATAATACATATATAACGACGACTACTACTACCACTGTTAATTGTTGTTATATTATTATACATACTACCACCACTACTACTGCTACTGCTACTACTGCTAGTATACTGCCTGACGACTACGACGACGACAACATCGCTCTTGCCCCAAACAAGTTGGGCCTCCCGTCCATGACTGTGCAACACCTGCAGATTCCCGCAGGGCCTCCTGCGACCCCTCCCCAGCGAGCGCGTTAGCCCATTGCCCCGCTGTCATGTGCCGGCACTGGCACGTTGGCCTCAAAGAGGGGCCTGCAGGAGGAAATGCAACAGCCAGCCCCACACCCGGCCAGTGGTGTGAAAGGAGCACCAAAGGTGTGCCTGGCTCCCTCTCGGTAGGGCGATCTGTTGGGGGGGAGAGGGGAGGGGAGGGCTCCTAGTCAGCTCTTATTATGATGTATGCTAGCATTCTTGTCATTTGACCCACAACAGGGGCGAACATTATGAGCATCAGCGGTTTCTTTGGGCACGGGGCCGGCGACATTATGAGCATCAGCCGGTTCTTTGGGNTCTCAACAGGAAAAACCAAATGGCCAGTGACATTCTCCGAGTTCCTCAAACTTGGGCCTGGAAATGGCCAAAAGTTTCCCACCACCACCAGCGATAAACCGCGTTATTCGGCGTTATTTGGCGTTATTTCCTAGGCCAAAGGCCTTGAAAAACAAGGTCCCGCGATAAAGAGCGTTAAACAGCGTTAAAAACCGTTAAAATGCGTTATTCCGGTCGTTTGCCCTAGTCGACTAATATANGGCGTTATTTCCTAGGCCAAAGGCCTTGAAAAACAAGGTCCCGCGATAAAGAGCGTTAAACAGCGTTAAAAACCGTTAAAATGCGTTATTCCGGTCGTTTGCCCTAGTCGACTAATATATATCTAGCTACAAGATAGGGTAGTGCGATCCCATGTACTGTCGGGGCACAGCTTAATTCGGCTACTTTACTTTATTCCTCTACACTATATATATTTTTTATAGACCTACAACATAGGTAATGGGGTCCCTTGCATGTACTGTCCGGGAACAGCTTNTACTTTACTTTATTCCTCTACACTATATATATTTTTTATAGACCTACAACATAGGTAATGGGGTCCCTTGCATGTACTGTCCGGGAACAGCTTAAACACGAGTAATTCGGAGGATGTGACTATGACGAGGCTTCGCTAAACCTGCTGGGAGTTGCAAGCTTATACCGAGGCAGTGATGGAACTGTTATACCTGACATTGCTCGCTTGTGAGATTCTCCAGTTCAGCCTGTAGGGCCAGCNTTCATCGAGGATCCAAGACCTGGTGGATGCAGCACGCAAATCCCATGGAAGAGCAAACTCAACCTCTCCGAAGCCAGCAGCAATCCGTGCTGCCCCAGTGGCCACCCCTGTGAGAGGTCGCCCAAAGGCTCCGGAAACCCCTGATGAACCCATGAAGCAAGCTACACCTGCCAAGGATCTGAAGCAGCGAGTCCCCCAGCTACCAGTGGGCACACCAAAGAAGCAGCCGGAGCCAGAGCCAGCAGCCACACCCGCGAGGCCTCAGATGGCAGCTACACCCCAGAAGAAACCTGATGCTATGATGGATACACCCCAGAAGAAGCTTGATGCTATGGTGGATACACCCCAGAAGAAGCCTGATGCTGTGCCACCTACACCCCAAAGGATGTCTGATGTGGAGGATACTCCTGCAAAGAAGCATGTAGAAATGGTTGAGACACCCGCCAAGAAGCCTTCAGCGAACATTCCGGAAGAAACCCAATCCGAGACGCCGGTCCCTATGTCTGTGCAGAGCACCGGAACACCTTTGTTGTCCCCGGACTGCAAGCGCCTGAAGCTAGGCCCTTCAACCTCCCTGCCCAGCATGCCATCGCTAAGCTCCAAGCCCAGCCTTGATGCAAGTGAGACCCTCCGTCACACAGACACAATGAGCACACTCAGTGTGACGGACAACATGGCGAGCCTGTCACTGCAGTCACGATACTAGTCTGAATTCGAGTATGTCCAATTCGATGATATGCCAGCCTGCCCATCCCAATACTTGCTGAGGAGAGTCGCTGGAGTCACTGACGGAGCAGCAGGACTGTCCTTTATTTTCAGGTTGGATTATGAATGTTATTATCAGGTAGGTTCGCTTTCTGGTGTGTGAGTTAACCAATAATTAAAGTCTAGGAACACGTATGCTCAACACGACCGGGAGTCAGTGCCAAAGTCGAGCTTGGAAGCAAGTGCTGGGTTTCTNTCTAGGAACACGTATGCTCAACACGACCGGGAGTCAGTGCCAAAGTCGAGCTTGGAAGCAAGTGCTGGGTTTCTTGACCTTCCTAGTACCCTGTGCCCTACCGTGCTGAACTATAATTCAAATATAGTTATCAAGCCACCGAACCAAACCCTGCAGATCCTGTCCCACGCAAACCGCTTTGTAGGTAGAACAGACAGCAAATCCTGTACAGGCTTTATTATTAGGGTTTCGGACGGTTTCGAGTTTGGGATTTANCCACCGAACCAAACCCTGCAGATCCTGTCCCACGCAAACCGCTTTGTAGGTAGAACAGACAGCAAATCCTGTACAGGCTTTATTATTAGGGTTTCGGACGGTTTCGAGTTTGGGATTTAGGGTAATTTTTTTAAGGGATTTGGGGCTTAGGTTTTATAAGGTCAAATGACTCTGGTACTGAGGTTCCGATTCTTTTGAGGGTTTAGCAGGGGTTCCTTGTTTTGGGCAGCCTAACGAGCAGTCGTGACTNTTAAGGGATTTGGGGCTTAGGTTTTATAAGGTCAAATGACTCTGGTACTGAGGTTCCGATTCTTTTGAGGGTTTAGCAGGGGTTCCTTGTTTTGGGCAGCCTAACGAGCAGTCGTGACTCAGCTGTATGGTTTAGGGAAGAAGGGGGCTTATGTTATTTAACTATTATTTTATTATAATAATAATTAACAATAATTATAAAGGCTACTCCACGGCACAACCGTGTCGGTGACGGCACACAGCGCAGCACCAGAAGTCAGCGCANGGGCTTATGTTATTTAACTATTATTTTATTATAATAATAATTAACAATAATTATAAAGGCTACTCCACGGCACAACCGTGTCGGTGACGGCACACAGCGCAGCACCAGAAGTCAGCGCAGCACCAGAAGTTCGCAGCTCATCATGCTCCTTGGATGGTTGTCTCGTAGTACTAGTTACTAGTACTATAGCTACTCTCGTAGTACTAATACTAATGCTACGTACTGCTAGTACTAGTACTATAGCTAGATAGTACTAGCATACAATATAGTAAATATAGTACAGTAGTAGCAGTGGTAGCAGTAGNGCTAGTACTAGTACTATAGCTAGATAGTACTAGCATACAATATAGTAAATATAGTACAGTAGTAGCAGTGGTAGCAGTAGTAGCAGTAGCAGTTGCAGTGGGAGTAGGAGTAGGAGTAGTAGTAGCAGTAGTAGCAGTGGTAGTAGTAGTAGTACTAGTAGTAGTAGTAGTAGTAGTAGCAGCTATAGTAGCTATAGTAGCTATAGTAGCTATAGTAGTAGTAGTAGTAGTAGTAGTAGTAGTAGTAGTAGTAGTAGTAGTAGTAGTAGTAGTAGTAGTAGTGGCAGTACCAGTAGCAGTAGCAGTAGCAGTAGTAGTAGTAGTAGTAGTAGTAGTAGTAGTAGTAGTAGTAGTAGTAGTAGTAGTAGTAGTATAGTAGTGTAGTTATATATATATATATACATATATATATAGTAGTACTACTACTACCACTGCGACGACAACAACCCTGCCTTTGCCTTACCTACTTAGCAACCGACCTATCCACCTATCTAATTACACCAATTTCCCGACCTACCGCTNACTCCTACTGCCCATTGTGCAGGACTCGTGCCACGTGTGCTGCAAGCTATGTGACAAGGAGGAGGCTATCAAGAAGGTACTGTGGCAGCAAATGATATAGGGCTATTGTCAACCTCTGGTGCAAACTTGACAGACATGTTCATGTCCCTGTGGAAATAAGGGGTCTTACGTGTTCTGTGGCTTCGAGTGCCTCTCGAAGCACCTATCCGGACCCCAGAANGCAAACTTGACAGACATGTTCATGTCCCTGTGGAAATAAGGGGTCTTACGTGTTCTGTGGCTTCGAGTGCCTCTCGAAGCACCTATCCGGACCCCAGAAACCCCTAGGGGTGGAAGCAAGTTCGAGCATCAATGTGAGGCAGCAGGGCCAATCTGTGGAAGCGCGGGTGCATCTGTCAGGGACAGGCAATGCGTCTTTGACGGTGCAGACGACGACCGCGACGGAGGTCTCGACCGCAACGGAGCTCTCGAACCACGTGGGTGACACCCAGCAAGACGACGACCTGGAGAAGGACCTGGAGAAGCTCTTCGAAGCGGAGTGTGCTAAGGATGAGCCTGCAACTGGGCAGGCAATGCAGCCTGTGCTGCAGGATGCTGTGGCGGAGCCAGAGAAGTCAGTGTCAGCCGATGCCGAAGCATGTGATGGTGATAAGAGCAAGCTGGAGGCTCTTCAGAGCATGATCCAACACATGTTGAAGCGTCCCGGAACCATCGACATCAACCGGGTGATGGCCGAAGCCTCTGCCTTGCAAGCAAAGGCTGCGCCTGCACGTCGGCGCATCAGCACAAAGTCGGCACCGGAGCAATCCAAGGGTGTTGCCCCAGAAAAGACAGAACCGGAGCAGTCGAGTGTGACCCCAGAAAAGACAGCACTGGAGCAGTCCAGCAGTGTGGCCGCAGAAAAGACAGCACCGGAGCAGTCCAGCAGTGTGGCCCCAGAAAAGGCACCGGAGCAGTCCAGCATGCCTCCACCGGTGGGGCCACCCAAGCGCAAGCCAAGCCGAGAAGAAGAGACTGAGGAGGAAAGGCTTGCACGAGAAGCCCATAACAAATATATGCGCTTCTACAGATCTATCCGCCCCTTCTCCGGAAAACCGCTTATTGGTGGGTTAATTAGGGTTTATTTAGGGTGTTGGGTTTAGGGTATTAGGGTTTAGGGTTTAGGTTTCAACTTCACCACTTGTACGTCATGCTCTCCGTTTAGCCGAGGTTCAGCTCAGTGTCCGCCAGAGGTGGCTGCCAAGGCCTTCGACGCACGGGGGAAGTCCCGTGTGCAGCTAAGAAAAAACAGGAAGTGCTGGATAATAGGCTTGGGGCGCTTGTGTTCAACATGGCTTGCTATATTAAGGTGGAACTGGTGTGATGAGGTTCATGTTCGAGCAGTTTCTGACTGCAGACGAGAACTGGCAGCAAAGTGCCATCATGATGAATGTTCGGCAGAAGAAGAAGGGATCCCGACATGGAAAGTATGTCTGGAAGCGCTATGATCACGTGGTTACCGAGCAACTAGCCTGCGACCGAACTACAATACCTTCAAACCTCAGTCACTAATTAGCCCTATAGTAGTTAGGCCCAAACCTGTGCTCAATTGAGGCATGGTGAGGCCATCGCCAAGGATATGTTGCAGAACAAGAAGAAGGCTGATCCCAACATGTCTGGGAGGTGGGTGCAAAAGCACCCGGACCAGCCTGATCGCGAGGAGAACCCCTCTCGTCCGAGATCCTAAGCTAGCTATTGGACGGGTAGACCATTGCTCGTGCCAGGACTGGACCCTCATGAAGTGCTTCGATTCCAAGGTCGAGAATGAGGAGAGCGAAAGTGAGACCGAGTTTGAGCTAGGCCAAGAGATCGGCTTGTCGAGCTCAGCTGCTGCAAGTGCTTTGTTACTTGTCATGAAGATTACATACTTGTTTACTCCCCAACCCCCTACACTGAAGGTCAGTCTAGAACCCATCTCCCAAACCCAAGCTGATAAAACAAGATACCAGACTTCAACCCTGGACCCACTATTCCCGTAAACCCTATACCCACATAACATCTAACCAAGGTTCAGGGTTCCTGCTCTGGTTTTACTTTCGAGGGAAAGGATTAAGTGCACTGCAACGCAGTCGTTGAGGCAGCAGGGCGTTGGGTGCAGTGTCGTGGCTTGGGGTGGTACAGATGGCTGCTGTAGTGGTGGTGATGGTGATGGTGGTGACGGTGGTGGTGATGACCTGAAGATAAACACTACAATGNTGCTGTAGTGGTGGTGATGGTGATGGTGGTGACGGTGGTGGTGATGACCTGAAGATAAACACTACAATGGTGCTAATATGAATGATGACGGTGATGGTGAAGCTGCTTTTGTTGTTCTTTTTCATTGTTGCTGTGGGTGTGGGTGTTGGTAGTGTTCATATTCCGACTCTGGCATCGGGGATTAGGCTTCAGGAAAGTTCTTGGGCATTATTACAGAGATCGGCCTATGGGTTTGTGGCNGGCAGCAGGGCGTTGGGTGCAGTGTCGTGGCTTGGGGTGGTACAGATGGCTGCTGTAGTGGTGGTGATGGTGATGGTGGTGACGGTGGTGGTGATGACCTGAAGATAAACACTACAATGTTGCTAATATGAATGATGACGGTGATGGTGAAGCTGCTTTTGTTGTTCTTATTCATTGTTGCTGTGGGTGTGGGTGTTGGTAGTGTTCATATTCCGACTCTGGCATCGGGGATTAGGCTTNGTGATGGTGAAGCTGCTTTTGTTGTTCTTATTCATTGTTGCTGTGGGTGTGGGTGTTGGTAGTGTTCATATTCCGACTCTGGCATCGGGGATTAGGCTTCAGGAAAGTTCTTGGGCATTTTTACAGAGATCGGCCTATGGGTTTGTGGCTTAAGGCATAGGGGCAGCTGCTGCTGCTGCATGCTGGGCCAGGAGTCCAGCATCCTTATTTTGTAAGGCTACCCATACGTATCTGAACTCAATCTTATCAATCAACCCTGGTAGTCCAAAGGCCCACAACAGCGCAGGCACACCGAGCAAGGACCAACATTGGTTATTATAATCAACGAGGAGTAACAACAAGGACAACAACAACAACGGTGTGTGAAACACTTCTTTACTACAGGCTCGCAACCCCAAGCCCGAATCTAACCCCAAATCAGAGATGCTGCCGAGGCGATCCGCTTTGGGCGGCAGCGCCGGTTCCAACGACCGTGGGCAGCCATCGAATCTTCCTCCTGCACCAAACCAAAATCCGCCCAGGCCCCGTGAGAAGAAGGAGAAAACCGTGTCCCAGGAGGCTTGGAACCTTCTTAAGGGGAGCATGGTCAAGGTTACGGAAGCCGATGGATTGAAGGCGAAGCTCCAGGCCTCTGGCATGTATCTCGTCTATACCAGTATAACTACGCAATACCTGATGCATGCACACACACATGATAGACATGGAAACACACATGATCCCAGGGGTGCCCAGTTCGTGGATGCTCTGCTTGCTGATGCTGATGACACAGTTCAGCTTCTCAAGGGCACCTACCATACGCTGAAGGATGCCATTAGCTCACATGCAGCTGATGATCACAAGAAGTTCTGCTGTGACGAGCTGAGTGGTGCCCTCAAGCAATGGGATTCGAAGATGAAAGCTATCCGCAAGGCGATGCCTAGCAACACGCCCAAGGCGAGTTCGGCAAAAGCAAAAGCCAAAGGTAAGGCAGGCAAGTGAGGTTGTATGACCCGCTGCAATAGTTCCAGGAACACACATGTTTTGCACAAGATTGTGTGTGTCTACGCTTCCAAAGGGGCCGCGGGAAAACCGTGCTCGTAGCCTGAACTGCAGGTGCTGATGGCCAATAATGCCAATACTGTGTTTCAGGATTTGCACGCAAGCCGTCTACACACGGTGCTTCTTGTTGATGGCATTATTTGGCGGGGCAGTTTAATCAGGTGTCCGAGTTTAGGGTCGAACCTGCGATTTGAAAGCGGTTGCTTCGACTGCGCGTAGCAGCGGTTCAAAAAGCTGAATGGCTTCTTATTCATGATCACAGTCTTGTCTGCAGCATTGAAACATGAGCATTGTCCAGGATGCATGCTGCATTGCTTGCTAATTACTCCAAAGCAGGTGTTCCTGGTACGGTCAAGAGCCGCCTGCTGGCTGGTGTGGGGTCTGGAGCCTCTTGTTTGCAAATACCGGGCGGTCCTTCACCAGCGATGCACTCAGCCGCCAAGGAGTTCAGTTCCTTGATTGTTCAAGATTTGGCAATGTCCATTACCAAGGAGACTTGGCTCGCTACATGATACTTATACCATGTAGTAGCCGGTTTTTTAAATTAGGGCAATTACGACCTAAAGTGAGCTACGTGTAAGCCAGGAATTTGGATCTGCGACCCCTCAAGATATTCGAGAGTTGGCTTCCTGTGGCAATGGTGGAGTTCATACTGGGAACGTATGGAGGGACATGCGGGTTAAAGCTGGGCAGGATGATGCTGCTTGGTTGTTATTAAATGATCTCTGCTATAGACATTAATATCGTAAACTCAACCACGAACTCCGGAGCTCTAACCTCAGGTCCCTAAGCCCTAAACCCAAGACCAATGGTAAAGTCCTATGCAATAAACCCTAAACCCCAAAGCCAACATAATCTGCACCCGGAAGCCTATACCGGAAACTCCAAACCCGGAACCGGGTTGTCGAAACAGAGAGCCCGACACTAAACCCCAACGCCCCCTACCCTAAACCCGAGAGCATTCACCACTAGACCCAGGAGCCCCAAACTATATCCGCAGCATCTTAGGAGGTTCCGACGATGACTATTACAATTCCTGTGAAGGCAAAGCCACAAGACCCNTACCCTAAACCCGAGAGCATTCACCACTAGACCCAGGAGCCCCAAACTATATCCGCAGCATCTTAGGAGGTTCCGACGATGACTATTACAATTCCTGTGAAGGCAAAGCCACAAGACCCGAATGTGTTGAGGAGAAAGACTTTCCTTTGACGATTGTGGCCCCACATTTGCTAACATGCTGGCTACTTCGTGCTGGCCGCTTGAGGCTAGATGCAGGAAAGTGCAAGCAATTTTGNGGCCCCACATTTGCTAACATGCTGGCTACTTCGTGCTGGCCGCTTGAGGCTAGATGCAGGAAAGTGCAAGCAATTTTGGGAACATTTGCAAAAGATGAAGATATCTTGGATGATCAACCCCGAACAGCCTTGTGAAGAGCTAGCACATCACACTGAACCAGTGAGCCTCTACGCGGACGAGGCCGAGTATAGTGTGAGTAAGGAAAAGTTGACAGCTCTGATTTTAAGAATCTTCCTTGCAGATGATTCCGCTTTGTTGTTCTCCCAATAGTAAACCCAGAACTGCCCACAACATCCCAGAACCATCCAGCTTCGTCTCAGGTTACCCATTGTTCGAGGATTCAACTGCAGTAATGGACACCCGCTTTCCTCTGTGTGCCATTCGATCAGAGCTGTCTTTGGGGGCCAAGACATGGGCTCCTGTATGGTCTTTTGTGGCCTGGAGCATGAACTGCATGTACACAGGCATCGCTCCAACGACAGGTTTCGACGACCAACCCTTGAAACGTGATGCCCTGCAAACTCCTGGGGAGCCAATGTACAAAGGAGTGGGCTTCAGACTGACTGAGATCAGGGGAGATTGGAAAGCCCACCAATCTATCTGGGGATTGATGCGTGCAGCCTTCACAAGCAACAATGTTTGCCACGTCTGCGAAGCATCACGTGTGAATCCAAGCACAAGCATGCTGGAGTTTTCCCGCAACCCAGGCTGGCTGGCGACTACANCATGCCACTTTTCTCTCCGACCTCATGAATGACGATGGCTGCAACTTGATGTATATCCGCAAGTTCAACTTCCGCATGCTGCGTTGGTGCAGCATGCACTCCATACAACTGGGGTGTGGCTTGTTTCTGAACGGAGGGTGCTGGTATGAGCTACAGAAAGTTGGCTGGTTTCCCGGAACTACGGCCCACGAACAATGCAGGTCTGCATATCGGAGTTTCAAGTCGTGGCTGAAGACCAACAAAGTCGAATGCACGCAGCCAGCGTTCAAACCATGGATGTTTGTATGCAATGCTGAGGAGTCCTGCTCACTGCGCAGCAAGGTTGTCCTGCAAAACTTTTCTGGTTTTGCTGTTAAACCCCAAATCCAGGGACCCAGACCCTAGAGACCCGTAGATGTCCAAATTCTCCAATTGCTTCAAAACCCCGAACCCAAACTCTAACCATCAAGCGCTTGAAAAACATTTGTCTTCATAAGCGACCTATAGTCTCCATTGTCGTTCCTTTTTTCGGTTAACCAAAATCGCTATTATATGATAATAAAACTGGTTAACCAAAACAATGGAACTACAATGGAGACTATATTAGGTACAAACTGATGCCAAAAACGCTTCAACTCATCGTTGCAATTCACAAAGCCCTAACTCGAACCTAAACCGCGAATCACCCTACTTCGAAGCTTCTGCCGTTGACCCTGAGAATCGATGCATTGCAGGCCTACAACAGCCGAGTCTTGACTTCCTGGCTGGCCGCCGAGGTCATCCGTGCAGCCGAGCATCATGGATCCGAGAGGTTGCCCCTCGCTGCAGAGGCTGCTTGGAGCCTGCATTCGTGGTACTGTCAGCTTGAAGCGACACGTCGGTACTTGGAGGTGGAGGACACGTAGCCCTGGAGTTGGAAATGTGTTATTCAAAAGCGCTATACTACCGCTATAACCTATGTTCCTATACTCGGTTCGGGGTGAGTTCTACAACTTGAATACGATTGTGTGATCTGAGGAAGCCGACAAGCTGTTGGATATCACGCTGCTTCATCTACGTGCCTATTCAAAGCTTGCACGGCTTGCTGCGCAAGCCGATGAGTTCCTCGACAGAATAGCTCGTACAAGTAATGTGGGCTAGGTTCCTGTGTTAACAGGTTTATATTTTGCTTGCGATCTAAGAATGGCGTGGCAAGTTCGCCCCAAACACCATGTTCTCCACCATTTGGCCATTGATATGCGATCGGAATTGCTGTCGTGCCGCTACTTCCACTGTTTCAGGGATGAGGCGGCGATGCGGTACTGCAAGAGCGACTGGCCCATACCCAGTTTGGTTTCCTCTTCCCGATTAAATCTAATTTCAGAATAGAGCTTATCTGCCTGAACTCCTCAATCAAGGCATCGCCCGATCCTGTCATCAAGCTACGATGGACAAAGTCTTGATCCAGAAATGGTACACAAAGCTTCCGGGCAATTGTATGTATGTCGAGAGGACCAAAAAACACTGCTATTGTTTTTTTCACAGGTAGGGGTATAGGGTTCAATGGTTGAAGGTTCCTACCTACCTGTCCTACCCAGGCTTCGTGCAAAAGCCCCACCTGGTCGGGGAATCAAGCGCAAGCGTGCAGAGCGCCGCGCATAGCCGAGAGTTTCACGCAAGGTCGCTAATTAGTATGTGGATCGAGTGCTGTGTGATGACCAACGATAATAATGATTCGCAGAATACATAATTGGAGTGGTCTGTGCACAATGCACTCGTCCTTCTACCGATGCTATGGGGATGCTGTCTGGCTTCGTTTCTGAAAGAGGCAGTCGCTGTAGGATCTAGGGAATTTAGGGTGTGAGGTTATGTGGTTTTATATACTTCAAGCCTTGGTTTTAGGGTGTATGGACACGGAATGAGGGTGCTTATATGGCACATACGTAACACCAAGTTCGACGTTTGAAGCCAAAGTCCGAAACAATTCACGGATTTGGGGTGTAGGGTATAAAGTTTGTGGTTTTATGAGATGTGGTTTGAGCTTCATACTTCGGTTTTAGTCTGTCTCGATACAACCAAGAGAACACTCATCAGCCCGATGCCATATATTTTATACAAGCAAACCCGATGCCTAGAAATATATATACTTTGCCGGAAGCTTCAAATACAAGGCCTCNTAGTCTGTCTCGATACAACCAAGAGAACACTCATCAGCCCGATGCCATATATTTTATACAAGCAAACCCGATGCCTAGAAATATATATACTTTGCCGGAAGCTTCAAATACAAGGCCTCAGAGCCTCGGGGTTAAGGTATGTGAGGCTGAATGTAGACTTTGGAATCATGGTTGGAAGCCGAAACGGCCCGTTAAGATGGGTTTCTCCACTGGGAAACCATTCGAAAAAAACGCCCTGTCGGCTTCCTATGACCCCACAGCCCCTTTCGCCTGGGTCGAGGCTATACCCAAAGGGTCCGAGTACCCTTATAGTAGGTTCTTAGTAGATACTTGGGCCCCAAATTATGTACTGCTGTAGGGGCCTTAATACTTAGGGTTTTGGGGGCCATTATACTGTAATTACAAGTACAAAAAGGAACCCCCAAATAAATAGTATTGGTAATTATTAAGGCCCCTATATTATGCTTCTGCTTGGTCCCTTTGGGCTTCGAAGGCTCTGAGGCTGGGCTTACTTGTCAGGACCCGTGCTCCTGAAGACATGCTTCGTGCTACGCCTGGCACCGCCACGGTTCAGGGTTTAGGGGTTTAGGGTTTAGGGGTTTAGGGTTTAGGGTTTAGGAGTTTAGGAGTTTAGGGGATTAGGGGTTTAGGGATTTAGGGTTTAGGGTTACGGTTTTACATGGCACTGCCACTATCCAATATTCCCCAAAGCACTAGGGCCCGAACATCTCAGGTCCGGCATTGAAGGGTTCATATCTGCAGGTTAAGGACTCAGTATAGAGAGGGTCTCAAGTCTTTAGAAACCCCAATGTCCTGAAATCCCTAGATCCTAAAACTCTAAACTTTAGGGTATCCTAAAATAAAAGCCTAGGCCCTACTAAGACATTCTAACGCAGCAGACCTACCCCAGCCTCCTCAGTTTCCGCCCGCGGCGGGCAGTAGGCACGCCTCCTGGCATGGAAGTGTGATATGTGGGGCTGAATGAATTGAATCAAAGGGATATTAGTACAAATTACTCGAACCCAGATTTGTTGCGTTATAAGCTAACTGTAGATTTGCTCTCAACGGCAAACGGCCCTGAACACAAACCAAACATCCAAGCTCCTTCAATCTGTTAAAGTTTGTTTTGCAAATACTGAGCGAACTGATTTTGCCATGAGAGTTGCATTGGCTACTCGTACCAATGTTGCAGCGAGCTTTTTATTCTGATTCATCGTACTCGCAAGATTATAATTATACTCGTTACGTTTGTGCATGCCATGCAGTTCGTGCAAACAGCAAAACCGGCAGTGAAGTCGATGGCGAATCTGTTCTGCAGGTGTTTGGCTTTCCGCAACTTCAAGGTTCAGGGTTTTCTCCCGGAGAAGATGTGACCCTAAGCCTTAGACCAATTAGTCTTAGATTGCATTGCTGAGGCTAGAGATGACATCTCACAAAGTCTAAGCCTAAGCTGTGGCCTATGGGAACCGAGTACCTGTAATTTGACATTAGCCTAACCTACATGCCCCTACACACCGCACAGCAAACCCCCCAAAAAAACTGACAGGGACATGGGCCTGGGTTCCGGGAAGGATCATAGTTTCGTAGAGGGGCTTCTATCAGGGGATAGAATCAATAATAAATCATCACGCCTCTACCAGAGCCTCTCAGCTCTTCAACAATTTTTGAAGTTGTGCTTGGAGCGCAGAGTTTAGAACAAAACCCCTCGAACCATCGATCCCCAAAGCCCTGAAGACTAAACCATTTAGCCTCTAAGCTCTACTTAAAGGATCATGGGACTTAGCAACTAGGGTTCCTTAAAGGCTCCTTTAAAGGGATCTATAGGGGTTCTCTTATAAGAGGGGTCTTTAGGGTCTACTTAAAGGATCGTGGGACTTAGTAACTAGGGTTATAATCAGGGTACCTATACTTATAAGCCAATTAAGGTAATTATAACCTTACTTACTAAGTCCCATGATCCTCCAAGTAAACCCTGAGCCCCAAGGCCCTAAGACCTCAAACCCGCTGGCATGCCTGAGGTCCTTACAAAGCCAGGCTCGGACCGTTGGCAAACCGAAACCCAAAGACGACACCCGTATACCATAGAACAGTGGGAAACCCTAAACCCTAAACCCTAAACTCCCAAACGCCAGAGCCTCAAAGACGACGCCCGTATACCATAGAAGAGTGGGAAGTGGGTCATATTCATGTATGCTAGTTTGAGCACCGGGATGTCAACAATGGAAGGAAACAACGTTCGAAATAATGCTGAAGCCAGGATCTCAAATCCTACACCCCTCCCCCGCTCTCAAAAACAAACTGAAGCCCCAACCCAAAACCCGCAAACCTGAACTCTTAACCCGAACCCCTAAACCCTAAACCCAACTCAAAACCGCAAACCTGGATTCTAAACTTTAAACCCGAAAACCTCAAAATGCCTGAAACGACCCGTCGCCGGATTCCAAGAGCCTCTTGCAAAGGTAGAGGCTCGAGTCCATCTCCTCTGACCCGGACTCCTCGCACGGTTTGAGCTTAATGTTGATAGGGTTTAATAATTAGGGTTAGGGTTTAGGGTTAAGGGGTTTAGGTGCTAAGGGTATTCAAAAATATCAGCTCATCGGCAATGACGAGATATTGTAAGGTTTTGTAGGGTCTTCTCGGGTTTTATGGCGTTTAGTACGGCGGTTGCAATGATTCGGTCGCGAGGGTGATGGGGCATATTGTATCTTGTGTATATGTATTTGTTTATACATACGCATATAAACAATTACAAACAAAACATATACTTACATACATATATACATACATGTGTGCGTTCATACATATATGTACACATACGTACATACATCTGTATGTACATATGTATACACATATATGGGACTCTACAGAGAAACTATCGGTAGTATCTCATCTTCGCAACTCGTAAGTAGGGTTTGGGAAGTAGGAGGCTAGAGTTCAGGTCTTCAGGTTGTGGGATCCGGATTGAGGTCGCAGGGGCTGGCTGCGGCTGGCTTCTTTGGCGGAAGGGGAGCTGAAAGTTTACTTTGGGTTTCGGGTTCAGGAACATGATAATGGCTTTCTGGTTGCTGCAGGGGGCTTCCGATTCTTATGCTAAGTTCAGCCTACTTAAAGGATCATGGGACTTAGTAACTAGGGTTATAATTAGGGTAACTATACTTATAACCCCAATTAAGGTAATTATAACCTTACTTACTAAGTTCCCATGATCCTCCAAGTAGGGTCAGGCGGAAAGAAAACATGAGCAATTGAGTAGGCTTCCTCCGATGCTACAGCTCCGGGCCCGAATGGTTCTCTTTCTAGGTCTCCAAAATACTACAGCACTGCACCCATATAAATAAGAGCCTAAACACAACCACCTGAACACTAAAAGGTCTGAGATTTAGTGTGCGAGTTCAGGGTAGAAGTTGTATAAAAGACTTAATCCCGAAGACCCAAACTTCAACAATGACTGAAATCGAAGAAACTCCAGACCCAAGGCTGCTAACCGCCCTAACCCTGATAAGCCCAAGAACCTCTGGTAGACCTCCCAACTACCCGTCTTAGTTCCTGCTGTAAATATCCTGCAACCCAAAACCCAAACCGTGAGCCCTGAACCTCGAACCCCTACTCTCTAAAACCTCAACCGCAAACCCTAAACCGAAACCTAATCCCCAAATCCTATACCCTAAACCCTGATCATGACCCTACCAGGCGCGGTCCTCGTCAACAACGTGGCAGCACGGCGAACAAGCATCTTCCAACCTGGTCTCTCGACGACGAGAAGGAAGCAACAACACACAGAGAGCATGTTAGGGTTTAGGGTGGGGGCCACGAGAAGACGGGGGGAGTGACTTGGTGCTTTTTCCTGGGCTTTCTTCGCACGAGCATGATCAAAATAAGTGTATTTGGGTAGGTCTGAAGTTTTCTATGAGGCTGCGCAGGCTTCGGGCTTTGATGACAGGCCAAGCTCGTTGAAGGCAATGTTTATCGGGTGTTTATGATGTTTGGTTTAGGGCCGTGGGAAAGCACGGTAACTTTCGGTTTATGTGACCTAATGACCTAATGATGATCATGCGTGATGCGGCCAGACTTGGGTGGGGCACAGCCTGGATCCTGAACATCAGCGTGTCAAAAGACCGGAAGAGGGAATCAAGGGCCAACGCGTGCCGGAAGTTCTATCAGCATCCAGAATTGAACATGAGCCCGCCTTTCGGCGCTAGCAAAGAGAGATAAAACCTGGTACCGTAGAGGGTATAACAGTATAACAACCTTTAATTCACTTCAGCCCTAGTGCTGTAAAAGCAAGACAAGCCCTGGAAGGACTCGATAAGACAAACCATGCCTGTAATATAGGGGCCTTCATGATTAGAATGGGGTTTGGGGGCCCATTATAATATAATTAACATAAGGAGCCCCCAAAACAGTATAGGTAATTATTTAAGCCCCTGTGTTAGAACATATCCCCTCTTGCAGCTTTTGCTACCGCGCATCTCTCAGAATCCCGCGTAATTTGTCTGGTGAGGACTGCAGTCAGACATCGTATAGGGCTCAGAAACTGTGAGAGTTCAAGTTCCACGGTTTGGGCTTTAGGAGTCCGGACGTGGTTAAACACGGATCAATACTAGCAGTTCCTTGCACTGGCTTTACTTTCACTACTTCTCCGACTACCACCACCAACAACACCACCACGAAGACGACCACGACCACTACCACTACGACTACTACTGCTGCTACTACTATTACTACTACTACCACTACTACTACTACTACTACTACTACTACTACCACTACTACTACTATTACTACTCCTGCTGCTGCCGCTGCTGCTGCTCCTGCTACTACTGCTGCTACTACTACTACCACTACTGCTGCTACTGCGACTACTGCTATGATGCATCGACTGCTACTACTACCTGCAACGTCTACTACTGCGACTATCACTAGTACGATGCTTTCCGCCAGCACGGCTATTCTCGCCACCGCCGTTGCTACTATCCTGAACCTCGACAGTCGAAACCACGTAGGGTTTAGGGCTTAGGGTTACGGGTTATTCTTAAGTGCTTGTCGCAGCTCTGCTTGCTTGTATAGAACTGCAGGGAAAGCACAACAGAAACAACCAGAACAACTCCAAAGGCCAGAACGCGGGCAGATTGCAGGTAGTGACTTATTCTGTCGGATCCCCCCGGCAAGGGACAATATTTGCACTCAGGGTTCTGAATCTGGCAACATAGTCTTTCTATTATTGGGAATAGGCCGTGGGTAGGTATGTCTCAACGGCTTTTTGAAACATGCTCATGCACGGATGGCATTGCTGAACGTCCATCGAAGCTTCTACACTACGAACCAGGTTCCCATGCAGGCTGTATTTCATCCAATAATTAGAAAGGCATATACGGCCTATACCTCTTCGGGAAGTCTAAAGCCGAGCCCCCAAGACTCAATGTGGCCGGCTTGGCATCCAAACTACTTGGAGGATCATGGGACTTAGTAAGGTTATAAGTACCTAATTGGGGTTATAAGTATAGTTACCCTAATTATAACCCTAGTTACTAAGTCCCATGACACTTTAAGTAGTGACACATTTCGTACTGGGGTGGGACTCCAGGGTCCCATAGCTTGAAGGCATAACTATTTAGGGTTTAGGGTTTAGGGGTTTCGGGTTTAGGGTAACTAGGTGTCAGTTTCAACCATCACCCAAAAGCATTTCAAAGCAAGGCTCTATATTAAACAATAGGGCAAACTAAAATCTATCCCAAACTCCAAGTCGTCACTTACTTATGACTTATGACTTTGAATTGTAGGGTTTAGGTTGGGGATTCAGACTAAAGGTCTTTCCCCAGACCCCCGGCAGGATCCAAAAAGTAGATCCCTTAATGGAGGTTCCTATAAAGTGCCCTTAGTAGTATAGGGCCCCAAATTAGGGGATCTACTTTCTAGATCCTCCCGGGGGTCTGGGTCAGGATTCACGTGCGAGGTGGGCCCGCAGCCCAGAAAATTTGGCGGCCCTCAGACTCTCTGTACAACCAGGGCCCCAGGAAAATAACATGCATTTGCAACCTCCTTTAGAGCTGGGTATTCGGCTCATGCGCTGAACCATTGTAGCATGATATTTGGTGCAGGATTCCTGGAAAACCCATGTTTACGCATGGCTATTAACACCTCACACAGGTCTGGCTCGCACAAGGTTCAGGGAAGCTTAGTCTGTCCATAATTGTGAAGCCATGCCAACACAAGAAACTCAGCATGCGGACTACACCTCTGATAACGGAAGTACCTGTGTACAAGCAGGGCTTCCAGTGTCTATCTACAGAGACTTCTCGATGGCAAGAGCACCCAGCTGCGGTGGTCACACTGTGCAATCTGTACCGCGCTGGCTTGCGATAGGCGGGTCTGCCGCATTATGAGCATGTGACATGGAACAGGCGTTCAGCAGAAAAGCTGAAACCAAAAACACCTTAAGCCCCGAACCCAAATCCCAAAGGCTCCATGTAGCCACATAGTATATACTTATACCCTAAAGTACCCATATAGGAACCCCTTTAAGGCCTAAGTATGTACTATATGGGTACATGGAGCCTTAGGGACTGGCTCTGGGGGTTGGGGAGTGATGAAGAGTAGTGTGCGCAAGGTTCTGCAGCAGGTACTTCCAACATACCTCTGATAAATTTACCACTGTTCTGGGAAATTGATTTCGAAGGGTCTGCATAGAGCCACCGTATATTTAGATCTCGAGTCACAGACTGGGAATCCCAGACTTAGAGCACCTCGGATCTCCATTTCCACCTAGAGCCAACAGATCTTACACTCGAAATCCTACACACTCAGCCATGGTAGACGCGCTGTTCACACCACGCAGGCACCCTAAACCCTAAACCCGCAGCGGGCTCAGAGAAGAGCAGCCTGAGGAGGTCTCATCATGTCACGATTCAGTGTTTCGAACCCCCATCCCCCGAAGAGGACGAACCCCTATCACTGCCGCTTGAAATCAACACGGGCTTGAGGAAGTCCATCTCGTGAGTTAGTCTGATGAGGAGTGACTGAGACCATTGAGAACTTCCTAGGTACATACCTAAACCAAGAATCCTGTAAACCCAAAACCCTAAGCCGTTTGGGCATGCTGTCTCAATACTGATGCGAATTCTGAATTCGCTGACCATCTGCCCAGGAGGCCCTACTTGGAGGATCATGGGACCTAGTAAGTCAGGTTATAATTACCTTAATTGGGGTTATAAGTATAGTTACCCTAATTATAACCCTAGTTACTAAGTCCCATGATCCTTTAAGTACTTGTGATTGTGTGCTTAGCCCGGTGTTGTTGCGTACTGGTGCAACACCTCGGGGCTTGCACGGAGGCAGATGCTTCGTGTGGAAGCCGAATGAGCTTTTCAGACGTGTCACGGAGGAATACAACAACTGGGAAGCATACCCGGAACCGTTCAGACCTATACATCCTCTGCATGGGCCTGACACCGAGCCCTAAATACCATCACGCTAAAAGCCCTGACCCCCTTCCCCTCCACTCAGACCACAAAAAAAAACAGACCCTTACTTGTCCAGTATCCTTACCCCCAAAAGGCTAATGGTTACCTGTCCTACTACTAAGTACCAGTAGCCTCGAGGCACCGCATTGGTCAAAGAAGGGTCTCGCGCGCACGCTCCAGCAGTTCGGACTTCTCGAAGCAGCCCACCACCTTTCTGAGTCTAGCATGTGTTGGCAGCTTAAGAACCTTCAACGCTAAACCCTTAGCCACCCAAGGCGTCAGGACATCGATCTGAGGTATAGGAACGGATTGTTGGGGTTTGGGAAGAATAGGCCTAGTTGAACGAAGATTTCGAACGAAGATTTCGTGCCGCCTGGGGTAGGTGGGCTGGGTGAAATATGCACTGAGGAGCCGCCAACTGCAGACCGAATCTTCAAGTGCCCATGCTCTACTTAAAGGATCATGGGACTTAGTAACTAGGGTTATAATTAGGGTAACTATACTTATAACCCCAATTAAGGTAATTATAACCTACCTTACTAAGTCCCATGATCCTCAAAGTAGGGTTTAGGCTTTAAAGGGTAAAAACCGTTCATCAGCACCACGGCTCAGGGTCTAGGAACAGTGCTTCAGGGTTTGCGGCATGTTCTCAATCCCCCAAGGGCCTCACCCTCCTTTCACACTTTTCTTACTCGAACACGGAATAATTAACACACAATCCCTCAAGTCTTGGTTCGATATTATTCATCATCATCTGTTGGATTAGATATTAAGGTCAAGTCCGTTTCTTGAAAGTAAGTACAGTGGGTTCTCTAGGTGAGCCCTAAACCTGGCCACGAACCCTACACGTCAATCCCTCAACATTACATTCACTAAACACCCCTATAAACCCTAAATGCCCCAAAGCCGCGCTGATTCCCGCATCTAGTAGCAGCGCTTTCAGCTCCTCGACATCACAAAACGGGTAATGCCAAGAGACCCAATCACCTACTGCAACAGCTTGTTCAGGGTCCAGGGTCGGGTTTGGGGTTTAGGGCTTAGTTTTTGAGGCTGGCCCCAGCCAGGCGCATTTTGTGTATGACGTTGTTATGGTTTCTCGAGCTTGCAGGTGATCAGCCGTAGCCCGATGAAGCTTCCTGTACAAACAGCAAAAACACGACACAACTGATTCTCAAGAGTTCAGCTTAGGGCCTTAGGGTTTTGGGTTCAAGGGCACAAAGCCTGAGGAGTGAAGGACAAATGCCTGACGGATGTAAGTCTTTAAGTGTTTGGCCCCAAATCCTTAACCTTTTGCCCTAAACCCCTACAACTGACCCTAAACCCCTAAACCTCAGACCCTAAAACCCATTCCCTAAACCTAAACCCCTACAACTGACCCTCAACCCCTAAACCTCACACCCTTAAAACCATTCCCTAAACCCTAAACCCTAAACCCTTAAAACCATTCTCTAAACCCTAAACCTTCGAGGGCTGCGGTCCAAAGGCAGCTTTCAGGTTTCAGCTGTGCTACTGTTGATGGACAAAATCTTGCATGACCCTAAGGACCCTAAACTATGGGAATTATGGTATATTCCTTACAATGGGTAATGCAGGATTTTGTCCATCGACAGTATCAGTGCGGTTTTGCCTGGGGTTTCGGGTCAAGGACACAAAGGCTTTCGCGCTGCTACTTCGATGAAA
Source organism: Symbiodinium sp. clade A Y106 (assembly GCA_003297005.1). NCBI lineage: Eukaryota > Dinophyceae > Suessiales > Symbiodiniaceae > Symbiodinium > Symbiodinium sp. clade A. Next base: position 142,375 of record BGNK01001172.1, on the reverse strand, counting down.
AAATCTCTAGGAACCCGAATAGCTTTTGTAGTATCTCAGGTAGTATTCTTTAGATACTAGTGTCGTTATCGCCAGAATTCGCTCCTTACAGTGGCTTTCACAGAACGGCTACTGCGGTTCTTGGCATTGCCATGTCCGATAGTGCACCTCTAGGGTTTGGGGTTTATAACTTATGGGCTTAGTGTTTCGGGTTTAGGGCCTGTGACTTTAAATTGCTGAAGCTTTTCTCAAGCACCACTACCCAAAGAGTTAATCCTAGCGGTTCCCTCAGTGATACCGGCGCTGCAGGTTCCTACGGCTGATGGACAAAATCTTGCATGACCCTAATTAAGGACCCTAAACTATGGGAATTATGGTATATTCCTTATAATGGGTAATGCAGGATTTTGTCCATCAACAGTAGTGCTAGTATTGCCTCTCTTGAAAGGTTCAAATTCGCACCGCATTGACCGTCATGCGCAGTACCTAGCCCGGAGATGCCAAGAGTATGCCCATTGGCCCATAAATATCCAGAAACCAACACTCCAAACCTCAAAACCCCGAAACCCAATAACAACCACACACTATGTAAGCCCGAACACCCTGGAGTGACAGTGTGAGAGACTTGCAACCCTCCTCATCTTCCGAGGATTCCAGAACATAGAGAACCAAAGCCCTTAATCAAAGAATATCCCTGAAGCTAGAATAGGAACACTCATATGATTAAGGTATGCTCCTTAATTAAGATGTCTTGGAGTCTCTGGGAACATAGTGACTATCAGCATTGACTCGCCGTCATGTCGGGGTCCTTCGCCGACATCCTGGCGCAACACATTTTGGAAACTCGACAGTGATCTCAGAAGCCTCCTCAAGGTCAAGCTGCCTAGCTATGCTGCTTCAGTCGCCGTTTGTGTGACGGCGCATGACAAACCATCTTTGCATCTCACACACTGAACCAGAACTGCAAGCCAGCGTTCTAGACCGATGGTATCGCGAAGCCAGTGCCCGAGTCATCAAATCGACACAAATGCCGACCCCTAATAACGTCATGAAATGCTCGAAAGGCTTACATCCTGCGCTGTCATGCACTTCGTTTGGAGAAACGTAAGCCAACACCAACACAAAGAAGCATACAAACACAATGAATTAAAGTAGTAGTGAGTAGTGGTAACGGTAACAATACCAACAGCAACACTAGTAATTAGTTGCTAAAGCTGCGAAAAACCAAGACTCTAAACATCATGTACTAGATGAATGCAAAAAAATATTGATCCAATAGTTACCACGAGCAACATTCATCTGTATGAACACCCTAACAGTCCACCATATAGCTTGGCCGTAAAGTAGTGAGCATACAGGTATTTTAGGGACACGTATATACATGGACAGTAGGGCCCGAGAAGCTAAAGCCGAAACCCGTTATAGCACCCTTATAATCCTCATAATTACAGAGCCCTCACTGTACCCAAAAAGGAGCCCTTATAGCATCTTTAGGTAACTTAGGACATGAACCCTTAAAGGGACATTAAAGCAAACCTTAAAGGAAAATGAAAGAAACTCTTCAGGGAACACTTAACGGAAGCATGAACGGAACCTCAAAGGAACCCTGAAAGGAACCTCAAAGGAACTCTTTAAAGGAACCCCTAAAGGAACCCTAAACCCGAAACCCTTAACCCTAAACCCCTAACCCCTAAACCCAGAAACCCTAAACCCCTCAACCCCCAAACCCCTAAACCCTTAAATCCTAAACCCTTGAAGGACCCTCAAGAGAACCTTCTTAAAGGAACCCTCAAAGGATGAGGGCCTCGCCTGGCCAGCTCTTCCGGACGCACCGCTCTGCGCAAACGCCGAGCCACGAAGGCCGAGACGTCCCGGGCTTCCTGAGGATTGGTTACAGAGAAAGGGGGGGGNGGGGGGTTAGTGGGGGGGGGGGTTATAGGGCTTAGGGGGTGGGAAGTTTAGGGTTTAGAGGGTTCAGGGTTTTGTGTCTAGGGGTTTAGGGTTTATAGGGTTTAGGGTTTAGGAAGTTTAGGGCTTTAAAGAAACGAAGGAAGAGGGGGCGGTTATAGGGTTTAGGGTTTAGGAAGTTTAGGGTTTTGAAGAAACGAAGGAAGCGGGGGGGGGGTTATAGGGTTTAGGGTTTAGGAAGTTTAGGGTTTTAAAGAAACGAAGGAAGGGGGGGGGTTATAGGGTTTAGGGCTTAGGAAGTTTTGGGTTTTGAAGAAACGAAGGAAGGGGGGGGTTATAGGGTTTAGGGTTTACGAAGTTTAGGGTTTTAAAGAAACGAAGGAAGGGGGTTTTACAGAAACGAAGGGGGAGTTAGGGTTTAGGCAGTTTAGGGTTTAGAGTTTAGGAAGTTTAGGGTTTAGGGTTTGGGGTTTGGGTCGGTTAGGGGTTTATGTGATCTGCTTTCTTGCTCTGGGGGTTTGGGGTTTGGTGCTTTCGTATTTGGAGTTTGGCTTCATGTTTTCTTCTCGCAGGCTTCCCTCTGCTCTGCACACCTTAAACCCCTAAACCCTTGTCTGTCTAAGGAGATGTCATTTCACACAAAACCCTGAAGCCGTAAACCCTAAGGTATAGCCATAGCTCTTGGGGGCACGTGGGGGCCATGGGATGATTAGAGGATCACAGTTCAGCCCCAAGTCCCTATACGATACCCTGACGGAACCATTAAAACCAATACAGCTTCCTTAGAGACCTCCAGAAAGGAACATTGAAGGGAACCCCCTTTTTCAGTATTGCTCATGCCCCTTCTAGGGATGTAGGATCTATTCCTGCAGGTGTTTAGAGGCTTAAGATTATCGGGTTCGGGTGTAGGAGTTGGGGGGTTTATGGGTTTCGGAGTTCGGGGTTTAAGGTTTTAGAAGTCTAGGAATGTCCGGTTTACGGGCTTGGCGTTCATTTAAAGTTTTGGGGTTTCGGCCTGCGGGCACCATGCGGGGACTCCAGCTGACTTTGCGAAGCGGTGTATGAAATTCCAGAAGCATGGTGAATGATATCATGCAGAGGAAGGTTTCCAAGATCCATGACTTCGCAACAGACGGTGCTGCTGTGCTTAGGACGAACAAGTGTTTGTAAGACAGAACAGTGTCAACACATGCACACACGCACACACACATATCTTGTGACGTGAAAACCCTTCCTTAAGGATAGATAGATAGAGATAGGTAAGAAAAGGTAGACAGACACACAGACAAACAGACAGAGAAGCAATGGTAGGAACAAGGAACAAAAACAATAGCTGACTGAATAGCTGACTGTTGTAGCAAGGATTTGGGGCAATCGCCCACACAACCAAAACTTAAAGCCCTGGCCAACCTCAGAGAAACCTAGGGAACAGAAACTTAACAAGCACCTATGGAACCCTTATAAAGCCCTCAACCGCACCTAACCTAAAGTCTAAACCCTAAACCTCACAGCCGAGACCAAGGCCAAGACCCCAACTTTCAAACTCGGGGCCTCGGGACAGTAGGCATGGCCCATGCCGGGGTAGCTGCGGAACTCTGCTTGGATGCCTGGCTCTGGAACTCATGGGTTTTTTTAGGGCTTAGGGTTTTCAGACGTTTATGTGATGGTTCAAAATTTCGTTGCCGTCTGTAGGGTTTTTATAAGATCTTTATACGGCCAGACCTGGCTGTACAAGGGTTTCACTACTGCTTACCGCTTCAAAAAGGAACATCACTGAAACGAGAAGAGGGATCCTTAAATGAGTTGGGCATGATGTAGCTTCTGAATTATTTGCTTCAGTGGGCTCCAAAGGTGGTATGATCCCAAATGGAAGTGCCCTCTAGAAGGGATCCTTCCTCCTAGCCTCGGTGTAGGGTTTAGGGTACCCTGAACCCAAAACCCCTGGACCTTTTGAGGTCCATGAGTGTTGGAGGGCTGCTGGATTTCATGTCTCAGGCGGAGGCCGCGAAAAGCGTTCTGTTTTCGTGTGTTTAAATAAGTTAGGGCTTGAATGGCCAAGATTCGTTAAGATAGGTTTCCAGTAAGGGATCGATTGGGAGGTGGGGCACAGGGTTTCTATAAAACCCTAAACCCTTCATCCTACCATAAATCCTAAACCCCCAACCCCATAAACCTTTTGAGGTCCTTGATACTGGGTATGTAAGGCTTAGTTAAGGGTTCATGTAAGCGGGTTCCAGAATCCTAGAAGGGTTTTTCACTTGAAAGTTCAGATGTGGGCTGTCGATTCAGGGCTTCAGGCGCAAAGTTTACGGATGTTGGGTCTAGAGTTTAGGGTTGAGGGGTTTAGGGTTTAGGGTCTGGAGCTTGGGGTCTTATAGCAAATGGCTGGATATTGCAGCTAAGGCCGTTCCGCGATTCGCATTAATTCCGAACCCTGCCTTCAATGCTACTACCTGAAGCACGGGTCGACACAAAGGAAGTTTACGATTTGGGCTGAAGCTTTCAGAAGTTGAACCATCAAGCATTTCACCAAGGTTATGTTGTAAGTCAAGACTTTGAGGCTTGTATTCACGAGGCTTCAGGGTTTCGGAACAGGGCGGACCAGGGTTTCAGGGTCTGCGGTTTCAGGTTTAGGTAACCTTAAACTAAAGACTCGACGCCGAACCCTGCCCTAAACTTTGGACCTTGGACCTTGAGCTCTATAGACGAACCATGGAGTTATTGGGATGCATGAAAAAATGAGGAGTTGCAAGCTCTTACCCGAAGGCTCCATGTTCCCATATAGTACATACTTAGGCCTTAAAGGGGTTCCTATACGGGTACTTTAGGGTATAAGTATATACTATGTGGCTACATGGAGCCTTTGGGTTAACTCTAGAACCCGGGTGTTGTTCGGACCCGCCTTGTTGCCGGAGTGTGTCGACGAGGATCCGTCCGGAGGAGAGAGGCACGGCACCATCTGCCTGACATGCTTACTACCCCAAAAAGCCACCGAAATAAAAGGTTAAACTTTCTGATTCCTTCTAAACTACAAGACCCAAAAAGCTTAAAGGTTGGGTATTGGGGATCTAAGCATGTGAGTCATGACTTCGAGCGAAGGTTTAATCCCTACTTGGAGGGGCAGGGGACTTAGCAAGTAGGTAATAAGTAGAGTTACAAGTGCCCGTAAACGGATCCTATTTGGGGCTATGGTACTTACAACTCTATAAAATGACGACTTAGTAAGTCCCCCCACCCTCCAAAAAAAGGCTTCTAAACGCTCGCGGTCGTACCAGTCAAGAAACCCGAAACGAAACTCCTAATCGCGATCAAACTGATCTCACGGCTATATTCAGGTTCAAGCCCAAGGTAGCATGTAGAATGCTGGAATACACCTTGGCGGCCAGAATTTGCTCAGAATTTATCTTCAGTATCATATAGACTCAGGCCATAAACCAAATCAACAAGAACTTCCACAAGTTTGAAGTTCCCCCACTGAGACACCAAGTAACTACAACACAGGGCTTTCAAACCCTCGAGGCTAGAATGCTTGAGGTCTCATGAGCCAGGTCATATTGGGGCTTCATGATTCAAAGAGCGTCTTGGGGTACATACTAAAGAACATCAAGGAAACATAGGGCCCTTAAAGCCTTCGTACAAAGCCTAGAGCGCTCAACAGCGTTGCCTCACCATGCACACCCAGGACAGGGAGCCGCCTGTACAAGGAAGCAGTACATGGAGGATCGGGGACTTAGCAAGCAGGGTTAAGGTAAGCAGAGGTACATTTGCTTCTATCCGCAGCTAAGGTACTATACCAAATGTACAATTCCTAGAACCCCTGACCCGCGCTTCAACAAATAAACCTGAACCTTAAGCCACAAGTACTGCAGCGTTGAGGGCTCTTGAATTGAAAAAACCCTACACCCGAGAGGGGCCTTTATCCCATATGTCGCTGAGATACTCAAACTTGAGGGTTCTACGTTTGCGAGATTGCGGTTTAGGGATCTGCGATGTTTACTTTTAACATCATGGGGGCTGGGCTTCAAGCTTTTTGATGAAAACATCTGCATTTAGGAATGGCTTCAGTCGGTATCCTTTGTCTAAGGATGTCCGAGTTATAAGGTCTCCCAGGTATCCCTGTGCTCCTGCACCAATTAACGTGAAAAGCTGTCAATCTTGCGCCTCGCCCTATATCCCAAACGGTTCAAGTACCATCATAGTAGCCTCTTAGTAGATATTTGGGCCCTAAGCCCTGAGCCCTAACCCCTAAAACCCGAAACTCCCAAACCCTAACACCTAAACCCTAAACCCCTAAACCCTAAAACCCTAAACTAAACCCCTAAACCCTAAACCCGAAACCCCTAAACCCTTTAGAGGTATTCTGCCTCGCCTGTTTGTGGTTGCTACCTGCACGGACTGCGGACCACCGCCCAAGCTCAGAAAAGTCGATGCAGCGACGCAGCCTGCAGGAACTGTCTGGTTCTTACTAGGGCATGGGGGAATGGATTATGGGGAATATTAGTGGGGATTATATAGGGACTACTATAGGGATCCATGCCTCCATTCCCTACTAAGCACCAGACAGGGAATGAGAGCAGCCATGACAGCGGGTTTAGGGCTTATACAGAGGTTAAAGTAGAGGGTTTAGGGTATAGGCGGTATAGACGTGCGGAGTTTAGGGCTTCGAGGAGAAAAAAGGTGCGGGAGGAATGTAGAGGAAATCGTCATCTCGAATACTGGTTATAGACTCGCCCTATGCGTCTACTTGTCGCAGCCTGCCAAAACCCAGGGACCATGTATGCGTCACGTCAAGATACTCGAATCCTGCAAACATCGAGTTTGGGGTTTAAGTTTTGAGTGTCAGACCTTGAAGAGACATCAATTAGGTTCTGGGGGTTTGGGATTGTGGGGTTACGGCGTTAAGCTAAAAGGGGTAGGGCAAGCGATCCTTCTGAGCTGCTTCATTTTGTTCGAGTTGCATGATTAGGGTTGAGGGTTTAGAGTCTAGGCTTTTGGGCTTTGGGATTTGCAGGGTTTGGATTAGGGTTTTCAGGCTTTAGGGCTCTGGGGTTTATGGTTTAGGGCCATGAAGCGTCTGCCGGTACACTTGGCCAGGATCTCTTCAGGGGTGAGTTTCTCGCCCTCGGCGGCGGTGAGCACACCCTTGTGCAGTAAGGTCCGCAGGACCTTGGCCGCCTGTAGGTGGGATCACGGCCTCACTTGCGTTCACAGGCCCGGGTGGGTTGACAGGTTCACCGGCCGGGGTGGGCTGGGTTCACCGGAACGGGTGGGTTCGCGTCTTCTGGCACCATTTGCACGACAGGTTGGCCCTCGGCTCTTCTCGGCCTTGCTGGACGACCTCATCGATGAGCACAGCGGCTCTTTATCGGAGTCGCTCATGGCATCCGTGCCATGCCATAAGCAGCGCTCCGTGGTGCCTCGTCTTGGTCACCTGTACCACGCATACGACAAAAAGGACCCAGGCACTAGTGCAGTGTAGAAGGTCGCAACTTTGGGCATAAGGTATCACATAGGGCTGCTTCGGCCTTTAATTTAAAGATCTATAACCTGGACCTCTGATTCATACACCCCCGGTCTACAATTCCTAAAAGAGCTCCGTGTCTGAAGTGGGAGCCCAGTAGCCTAACTCGGCGCAAACTGAAAATCCTAAAGACGCTGCGCCCCCTGTAAACTCGCGGTTCCTAAACCCCTTACCACCTGCTCAAAACATGAACCATAACACCAGATTGAGGAGCTTAGATCTAACACCCTAGGCCCTAGGCCCCACCAAACCACCACAACATGTCCTCAACGAGGTAAGTCCAACACCCTAGCCATACCGGGCCTTCTTATTGAAGAAACCAAAGCCCAATAGGGGCTGTAACAAGATCCACTAAACCCTCAAACTCTAAACCCTCGGCCCTAAAGACCTAATGCATAAACCCTAAAGTTCTAACCTTCACACAGATGATGGCGGGGTCTACCGCCGCAGGTCCCTCCTCCCAGCGGTGCGTCTGGAAACGATAACGCAGCCTTGCCAAGGATGTCTTTGGGGGTTTTGGTGGTGTCTGTAAAGGTTCTACAGGTGTAACTATAAAAGGGATACCAGAAGGATTCAAAAATGGTTACTATAAGGGCTAGGTGCGGCTAGGTTACGGGCTTAGGAAGCAACTAAGTTCTGCTTGTGGCTGTTTGTGGCTATGTCCTTTAATGCACGTACGTGTCCAAATAATAACATAAACAGACCGGCTTAACTGTCCTTTTGAAACGCCTGCTATTCCAAGACTTGTGCAGATAGACTGATAGGGTCTTCAACCCCTGAGACACAAGACACGAGTAATCCTCCTAGTAACCCGTTTTAACCTGCTATAGACCCTGAAGGAACCCCCTTAAACACTAAACCCTAAACTTAAGCCTAAAACCCTAAACCCCAAAACCCTGAAACCCTTAAAACGCTGAAAACCCGAAAACCCCCTAAAACCCTTAGAGGAATTCAACCGCCACTTCGCAGGCGCCTGGACGGCAATGCAGCCGCCTTGTGAGAATCCGCCGGCGAAGATCTTCTCCTGGGACGGAGGGTTTAGGGTTTAGGGCTTTAGGGTGTTGGGGTTTTATGGGTTTAGGGTTTCGGGTTCGGGGTTTAAGGTTTTGGGTCTTAGGGTTTAGGGTTTTAGGGTTTAAGGTTAGGGTCTTAGGGTTTAAGGTTTAGGGTTTTAAGGGTTTAGGGTGTGCCAAGCCTGACGTGCGGCTGCTTGTTGCCCGCCCGACCCACCCGAGGTTCGTTGTGTATTCAATTCTACTCTTTTTTTCTTAAATTTCTTCATCATGCAAAGATACAAAACACAATCACAAACAATACGTTCCAAATGCGGAGATTCGGATCGGCTTTACATCGCGCGGAAGTTAAGTTGTAGCCAAAGGATGCAACTTAACTAACTTGCGTGCAGATGTTTGATAGCGAATATTTAGGAAGTTGTGTAGTGCACAAAAGGAATGAGCAGGAGATCTGGAAACACCGTGACAACAGACATCCGATCAGCCGCCGTGGAAAATCCCTGCGACTTCCTTTGTACGATGTCGTAGATTTCGCGCACGGCCTCTACGCACGCATACGCATCGATGTCTTGCTGATTGTTCAAGCAGGTTCGTTGGGCAAGCAAGCACAAAACACCGGCATCATCGACAACAGTAAATCGTTGCACACGGGAGAACCCATATGGGGTAGGCCGGGCATCTCGCCTACGGGCGGGACGCGCCAGCTGCAGCAGACACACAGCCTCCACTCAGGAAAGATAATTGCAGTCGAACGCGGGATCGTGGCAGCTCAGGCAACAACTTTGGATTTTTAGGTGTTGGAATTTGGGTTTCAGCGTCGACATATCAAGCTTTCGGCTGTCAATGGTCTCGAAGCTTTGAACGTCGAAATATCAAGGTTTTGGCATGGGGCTCCTGCTGCCGGCAGTGGTCTGGAAGCTGTAAACTTGGAAATATCCAGGTTTAGTCTCTGAGGCTGCCGGTGTTGGCAATGGTTTCGAGGATTTAAAGGTCGAGGTATCAAGCTTTCAGCCTGGGGCTCCCGCTGCCAGTAGTAGTCTGGAGGATTTAAGCGTCGATGCCTTTCGGCTGGGCCAGCCATCCGCTGCCGGTAGTGGTCTGGAGGTTATAAACGTCGAAGAAGCAAGGTTTCGGCTTGGGGCTCCTGCTGCCGGAAGTGGGGAGCGGTCTGGAGGATTTACAGTAGAAGCCAGAAAATTGGAACATCATTCTCCTCGTGCCCTTAGAGCAAAGTGTAGGGCCGGGAATCCCAGCAAGAATCATCGTAAATCAATGTTCCAACTTTCTGGGGTTCACTATAATTAAGCGTCGAAGTAGCAAGCTGTCGGCCTGAGCCACCCGCTGCCGGCAGCGTTCTCGAAGCTTTAAACGTTTTGGGGTTTCCGGCTCTTGGGGGCCACTTAACATTTAGGACCTTTTGGTTTTTGGATTTTGGATGTTGGGCTTTGGATTTTGGATTTTGGGTTTTGGATTTTGGATTTTGGGTTTTGGATTTTGGATTTTGGGTTTTGGATTTTGGTTTTTGGGTTTTGGATTTCGGCTTTTGGGTCGCAAAGGGCTCGGGGTTGAATTTTGGCCTGGGGGCCGCTTCCGGCCACTGCGAGCCGTTGACATGAAGGGGGAGAACCCCACGAAAGCACATAATTTGTCGATTTTGCAATGCCTGCTCCTTTCCGAAGGCCATTTCCCAGGCCTCCTTACGGGTGCTGGGGGCCGCTTAGCATTTAGGATTTTGGGTTTGGGATCTAGGATTTTTGGTTTCGGACTTAGGATTTTGGGTTTAGCATTCAGGCTTTTGGGTTTTGGATTTTGGGTTTTGGACTTTCCAGCCGCTGCGAGCCGCTGAAATGGAGGAAGGAACCCCGCAAAAGTGCAAAACTTCTCGATTTTGCAATGCCCGCTCTTTTTCCCGAGGCCATTTCCAAGGCCCCTTGGATTTTCTGTATTTCCAGCTGCTGGGGACCTCTTAGGATTTAGGATTGTTGGTTTTGGGCTTTGGATTTTGGGTTTTGGATTTTGGGTTTTGGATTTGGGTTTTGGGTTTTGGACTTTGGGTTTTGTATTTTGGGTTTTGGGCTTTGGACTTGGGGTTTTGGATTTTGGATTTTGGACTTGCGCTTTAGATTTTTGGTTTTGGGTTTTGGACTTTGGGTTTTGAATTTGGGGTTTTGGATTTTGGGTTTTGGATTTTGGAACCTAGAGGGCTTGGGCCTGAAGTTTACAGGGTATAACATGAAAAGGAGTCGTCAGTGGGTGATTGCCGACGATGACAGCTGCAGAGGCTTCACCCTCTGCAGTGATGTGCCTCAGCGGCTCTCTGATCGATCGCAGGCCGCTTCGCGACTAGATCGCGCTCGACGGCCTAGACTTTTAGGGTTTTACGGCTTTAGGGTTTTAGGGTTCCGGGTTGAGGGGTTCGGGGTCTTGGGGGTTTAGGGGTTGAGGGATTTAGGGCTTTAGGGTTTTAGGGCTTTAGGGTTTTAGGGTTCCGGGTTTAGGGGTTCGGGGTCTTGGGGGTTTAGGGGTTGAGGGATTTAGGGTTTTAGGGTTTAGGGTTTAAAGCTTAGGGGTTCGGGGTTTTAGGGCTTTAGGGCTTTAGAGTTTTAGGGTTTAGGGTTTAGGATTTAGGGGTTCGGGGTTTAGGGTTTTAGGGTTTTAGGGTTTTAGGGGTTTAGGTTTGAGGGTTTTAAGGGTTTAGAGTTCAGGGTTTGGGTTTACGGTTTAGGGATCAGGGGTTTAGGGGTTTAGGGTTTAGGGACTGATCCAGCCACTAATGGCTTAGGCTTTGGGGGTTTAGGGGTTAGGAATTTTAGGGTTTAGAGCTTTAAAATTTGGGGTTTAATGGGTTTACTGTTTTAGGGGTTTCGGGTTTAAGGGTCTATGGTTAGGTGGTTTAGGGGTTTGGGGTTCTGGGTTCCCCAGAGTCCCCCCCAATAGTGAAGGGTATCCCTTTCTACTCGTATCCAGCTTGAAGAAGAGATCCCAAATATTACGTAAGAAAGGGCAAAAGCCCTAAGGCTCCATGTAACCATATAGTACATACTTAGGCCTTAAAGGGGTTCCTATATGGGTACTCTAGGGTATAAGTATATACTATGTGGCTACATGGAGCCTTTGGGAAGGGTACTACAGGGAAACCTAGGACCCAGGCAGGCTCCTACTGGTAGGGTTCCTTTCAGGTTCCTAGAAAGAGTCTAAGGATCTGAGATTGTAGGGTTCCTTTCAGGTTCCTGGAAAGAGTCTAAGGATCTGAGATTGGATGGCCTGCAGATTATTGGTTGAGGGTTTCAGGGTTTCAGGGTAAGGAGGTTAGGGGTTTAGGGTGGTTATGTTAGGGCCCTTCTCTGAGCTCCAGATGTACACTTTAAGCTTAATGCAACCCGGCAACTTTGAACCCCTCACCCCGAAGACGGTCCCTTGAAATCTCGCCGGGTTCGACGAGCTTTCTACTGTGTAGGGTTTCGATTTTTTACAGTTGTGGTAACAGGTTTAGGGTTTGGGGGCTGGCAGAAGAAGGATTAACGTGTACGGTTGTTCGGGGTCCGACAGCCTGAGTGCATTCTGGGCCTCCGTCCTCCGGTTGACGTACAGTTTAGAAACCCCCCTGAAAGCCCCTTAAAACCTCAACCCCCCATCAAAAGCCTCCGAGGAAACCATCAGCCACAAACCCGAATTTCATAAACCCGACTCCAAACCCATAAACCCGCAATCCCAAAACCCTGGACCTATGATCACCAAATCCAAAAAACAAAACCCAGAGTATAGTAGAAGCCAGAAAGCTGGAACATCATTATCCTCATGCCCGTAAAGTAAAGTATAGGGAATCCCAGCACGAATCATCCTAAATTCATGTTCCAACTTTCTGGGGTTCACTATAGACCCGCACACCTGAAGCCTTTCAACCCATACCTTCTAAACTCTTAAGATGCTGCATCCAAAACACCGAAGGCCGCACACCCTAAACCTATGTTAACATTGCTAAACCAGCAATCCTCAAAACCCAAACCGAAATACAAGCCCTAAACCAGCCCTATCAAAATTTCAGACACGTTTCGCTCGGAATGCCCCGGGCGATCTCTCGACGTATCAGCACATGCACCTCGTATCGTCGGAGTAGTTTTCTTTTATTTTGGCATGGACAATCTTCAATCAGAGTCTTTTTGGGATTCACACTATAAGTTTATATGCCGGAATCCCAGAAATGGACAGGTCAAATTCTTGGTTCTCTATATCGGGTTTTAGGCGCAAGCTTTGTAGGGTTAGCTTCAGTGTTGGCCGAAGGCTGGGAAACTCCTTCCCATAAGAAACTATAGGGGTTGAAGTACTTGTGGTACGAGGCCTTGCAGAGATGTTTCAGGACTTGGAATTCAGACTCTTGTCTTCCTTGAGAACTTGAGCGGTTAGCCTAGGGCCTAGGACTCTGCAACAAGCACACAGCTGCAAAGCAACGTCACCATTCCTGAAAGAACAGCCTGTGACTCACAACTCCCCGATTCCAAACCCTAACCCTATGTAAACCCAAACTATAAAATCAAGTCCAGGCATGGTGCATAGTCGATGCTTTCGCGCACGGCCTCACCCCCAACAGACGCGCCGCCCATCATCGCGGCGGTTGTAAACCAGGAGCGCATTCCTGATTCAGGAGTTTTCCTAGCGATATCAGTATACAGTGGCACAAGACTTTCTTCACTTCAGTTGCTCTTAACGGGGCCCATTCGTTGTAAGACCGAAAGTAGCCCCCAAAGGTCTTAAACCTTCTCAAGTATGAGAATGTAGCACAGAGACCTGCATAATTTCAAGCCTCAACCCACAAAGTTCCGAACATCGAGGAGTCGTAGAGCGCCGAATCCTGCAGTTTGGTGCTTGCTTGTCGGCGCAAGCATCAAGGCCTTGTGGAGGTCTGTGTAGCCTATAGTTTGAGATGGGCTTGACGGGCCTAGGAACTTGGATAATAAGATCTAAGAAAGGCTCTGGACTTAGGTTTTAGGGGTGCAGTGCTCATCCTTCGACAAACTGGAGCGGTTCCTAGCACGGACAACAAGCACAACAAGTTCCAGCGCTACAAGACTTTGCCTGCCCAGTGGTGCGCGGGAACTATGGACAACCTCGGTACAAAGGACAACAGGTCCGGATCTGTTCTACGAAAAGTGATAAAGTAGCTTGCTGAACCCTAAACCCTAAACCTAAATCCTAAACCCTAAACCGTGACACCTTCAATCTCGAACCCGCAGGCCCGCAGCCCTCAAACCAGGAACCCTTGAACCTCAATACCCTGACCCTAAGGGTCCAAGTACCTAATAATCATATACTCTCCGAAATAGTAACCTACATAACTACTATCCGAAACCTAAGTACCTTATTATTGGGTCCTTTGGACCCTTAGGGTGAGCCCTGAACACTAAGCTTGAATCTCAATACCCCTTGTACAGAACCCTTAGTAGGATCCGTGAAAAGTGAAAAGCTCCTAGGCCCTGTGCTAGATAAGACCCTTGCGAAAACTGACAAGAACCCTGTAAATACATAACCTTATACTTAGGCCTTAGGAAACTGTATAGACCTCTCTAACATTCTATAGCGAATCTACACACCCCGAAAGAGCGATTTGATCGAGGTGCCGCTGAGTGAGGGTGCAGTGGGCAGCACATAGCGGACAGATGGCAAGCTCAGTAAGTTGGGAAGCTGGCTCACGAAGCCTCGGGGGTTTTTGCCCCGGGTTTAGGGCTTGGAGGTGCAAGGGCTTGGGGTTTGGGGTTTAGGGTCCGGCGGCTTGCTGGATAATTGCGACATGCTCGCTTCCTTTAAGTTCGACGAGCATAAGTAGAATGAGGAGTTGTTGTCGTTGCTTGATATCAGCTTGCGGATGAGAGCTGGTCCGTGTTGTGGAAGGTGCAAGAGCAACAGTCGACATGATAGTTTTCTGTACTAATGCTGGTAGTAAAAAATGTTTGTAAACATCGTCATCATCACCACCACCATCATCACCGTCACCAACAATCATCATCATCATGATCATGATCTCTTCGGTTCTCACGGCCTACATCAGTGGGCTTCGAAGTGACAGCACCAAAACTTTGTCTGAAAGAGTTGGGGCTGAGTGTTTAGGTCTGCATGGGGTTCAGCTTTATAACTGGGTGGTTGTCAAAATTAGGGTCCCTTTTTGGGTACCCTAAATAATAGGTGCCGTATTATAATAGGGACGCAAAAAGGGACCATAAGTTTGACAACCAGCCTCAGGATTAGATTTTGGAGGACTTCCGCGCTTCTGCACAAGGACATGAGGCAGTCGGCTGTAACGGACCTTGTACAACCAAGCCTGCGCCCTAAGCCACGCCAGGAAGCCTCTGCCCGAGTCGCCGAAGCCATGCAGAAAGATGAAGACACCATCCTCTTTCCTCAACGGCACTTGAAGGGACTTAGACAAATGGGTCACAGGCAATGTAATGGTTGCCATAATTACTTTTATCCCCAGCCGAGGTACTTATAAACCTACTTACCAAGTGCCTGGAGAAAGAGATCTGGCTGCTAGGCAAGGAACCTAATTCAAAAGCAGCCTTACATAAACGGCTACCTAAGATGCTTCAGAGCTTGCATAGCTGAGCCAAGCTGTAGCAAGACAGTCAACGCAGAAAAGAAACGAGCTCTACCTTGGCTGGTTCCATGAGGTCCCTCTACAGTTACAGGTCTGTACCCTCAGAACCCCCCCCAAGGCACGGTGCCTTGTGCCCCTAACACTTCAGCTCCGAGGGAGGACTTAATCACAGTATGTCTTAAGGCCTTAAGGTATATGTTCCGAAAATTAGGGGGTACCTTATTTTGGGGTCCGTTAATAAGGATCCTATTATTTAGGGTGCTACATTAGGGTCCCCTATTTTCGGAAACTCCCATATCCCTAACTTCATGGATTTGTTCATACTATGTCTTAAGGTATACCCCTTGATGCATGGGAGTTGCAAAGCTCTGCCAGTGCCCTAGAAATCCTTGAGGCCCTGAACTCCTGAGCCGAGAGTCTGTGCACTGGGCAGCTCGACCAGCTCGCCGAAGTGGGCAAAGCGCCCCGCAGCGTCCCGGAGCTGTGGGCGAGCAGAGCTCAGGGTTATTCGGGGTTTAGGGTTCCTCTAATGGGATCTATAAACTATAAGGGTTCTTAAGGGCGCGCAAAAAGAACTTCTATAGAGGCTATGAGAAAGTCTTTAAGGACCGCTTCCTTAAAGGGGCGCGAGGGGATAGCTTACGCTTGGTACATGGGGCTAGATGAACACAGCTTGAACTCCAAAACCCTGAGCCCAAACTCCAAGCCTTGCAGCCCCAGCTGAGGAACTTACCAAGCCCGTGAACCTACCAGTAGATATCCCCTTAAACTGTAAGCCCTGAACGCCAAAAGGCCTAACAAACCATAAAAGGCCTAAAGCCTAGAAGCCCCTAAAAGTCCTGTAGGCCTTAAGCCTAACAACCATAAAAGCCCTACTGTAAAGCCTACAACCCTTAAAAGTCCTCTCCTACGCGAAGAAGCCTAAAACCCTAAAGCCTCTCTCAGGGCCTTTGTCTTCTGACCCAAAACCCAACATAAAGCGACCCTGTTTAGGGTTTTAGGGTTTGGAGGGTTTTGGGGTTTGAGGGTTTAGAGCTTTAGGGTTTAGGGTTTTAGGGTTTGGGGGTTTAGGGGTTTAGGGCTTTGGGCTTTAGGGTTTAGGGTTGTAGGGTTTAGGAATTTAGGGTGCAAGGGTTTCATGGCTTTTCAGTTTTTTCAGGCTTTACGGTGTTAGGGTTGAGGGCTTAGCCGGGGCACCGGATCCGTCGCCGAGGCAGTCGTGGCAGACGGCTCGGGATCTTGGGCTGCCTTGCAAGTTGAAGCGCAAAGAATCCTAGTAGCAGTGCCTTGAGAATTCGAGTGGGGTCCTTCGAAGGGTTATACAAGGGCTACGTTAAGGGCGTAGTACAGAACTCTTCAAAACTGGAATCGGGTTGTGGGGTTATGAGTTCCCTCACCACCTGAGTGGTGTAAGAACTAAGAACGACTTCAGGGTTTGAGGGCAGCCGTTATTTGGGGGACGTCAACCCTAAACCCTAAGACCTAAACCCCCAAACCCTAAGCCTGGAACCCTGCGCCCTTTTGAAGCTTTTGACTTTTTGAGCTTCCTTGGCTCGGCCCGTTGCAGCTTTTCATTCTTTTGCCTGCGAGTACCGAAAAGAGGATTGTCCGACCTAACTGTTTAGGGTTTAGGGCGTGGTAATGAACATCATACCCTCCACAGTTCCTAAACCTAAACGATTACATCATGATATCCCGCCAAACCCTGGTCTAATCAGTCTAATTATGAAGGCCCCCATATCACATAGGCATCGGGTCTCTCAGCCAAGTTTGCTTAAACCTTACAGCTGTTGGAAGGGCCCCAAAGCCCTCGTAAAACCCTAAACCTTGCTTTACCCAACTTCCGATTTCTTTCTGGGCTGTCTATACATTTGTACACAATGGTCGTACGAAGCTTCAGCACAATCAAACTAAAACGATTCTCGCGCTTATGTCCTTGTGTCAGTGTCGCCCACATTCTCTCTTCTTCAACAACCGAGCCCCAAAAAGTTCGAACTTTCTAAGATAGAGCTAATATATAAGGCCAAAAAGTTTAAAGTTCCCCCGTCACTATCTAAGCATTTTGCTGTGCAGCACCACCGCCGAACACCCGCAGCTCTGAACACAGCAACGGGTAGATTTTTTGGATTCCTCTTAATACGGATCCTACAATTTAGATTACTATATTAGGGTCCCCTATTTTCGGAAACCCAAATATCGAGCCCTGCGAATCCTTTCAATGGCAAAACACTGTCCAAGTATACGTAACAGATTTTCTCAAGCCACAAGACGTGCATCCAAGAGTCCCTGATCCTAAACTACAAACCCTACATACTAAACCAGAAACCCTCGTGTCGTGCCTTCGGTGGCAGATTCTTGGCGACGGCGTCCTCCACGCGCGCGATAAGCTCCGACTTCTCAAAGCAATCCTCGATGTTTAGGATTTGGAGTGCCGCCGCTTCATGATAGTATATTTTAGTACACTACGGTACATAATAGTGTATTCGAGAAATCAATACAGCAAATGTTCTTGTGATTGTTACCGTAGATGTTGTGGTATTGCACTTGAGGGTTTCGGGGCTCGGCCCGATCCCAGGCGAGTCACACTCTACCCTTAAGAGGGTGAGCCAAATTTCACGTTTTGGTTTCGTCGGTATGGGTAGTTCTCTTAATCAGGGCCCCTGTTAGGGTCCTTTTTAACAAGGGTGCCGTACTATTTTCGTACATAGAAAGGGGCCCTAATTTAGAGAACTACCCACTGAGGACCACTCGGTAATCCCAAAGTGTGAGATTAACCTTTACCCTAAACCCTGAACCTTAAACCCTAAACCGTCAACCCTAAACCCACATAAACCCCTGAAGTTTCAGCCTAACAGTCAGTGTGTGATCCAATGTTGGTCAGCACAGCTGGGGCTTCCATTCGAGATCGCTGAGATCTCGGAGGCATGCGAGTCTGCTTAGGAAGCTCACATGGGTTTACACGCCGTCCCCTGCTCTGAGACATTTCCCTTTGAGATCTGCATCTTACAAACAGTCACTGCTGCTACGATCGGTCGTGAGAAAAGTCATTCGCCGAATTCATGTCGACCTCGCCTGCTGACCCACAAAACCCGTGCTATGGCTGCCATGGCCTGATAGTCAGTCAGGAACCTGGACAAGAATGAGGCATAAGCTTAAGCCGTGGAAGTTCAAAGGCCATCGGTCTCTGCACAGTCAAGCGAGCATCCATCTAGCAGTGAACACAAATCCTCTTAGTGCCAACTCTGTGTTTTGACTTTGGTTGTCACTCTTATTGCCATGACGACTAGCGCCGCAGAAATACGAAATGCTCATATACAAATCACATTCAAGAATATCCACACAATTTTCAGCCCGTATCTATGTGTCAACAATGCTCGATTACTTGCACACGAGAAACATTGTGGCGAATGCCCCGTTCGTCCAAGTACCTTAGGTCGGGCATGCCATGTACGCTGAAGACTACGGCTTCTGGAACAGCCTTTGTATAGAGAGGGTCCGTTGGCTTCATGGTCCAGGGTATGGGGCATTGCAAGTTGTTGGTGGTTTAGTCTGTGTCTGCGTTCATGAGACAGAAGAAGTACTTTGTACAGGCATTCTGGGTACATGTGCACACATACAAACACACCCATTACATACATCTGTATGTACAGATATGTGCGAGTCGAGTGTTGCTAGACCCGTGAACAGGTGTTTCTCCGTGTATCTGTCTCCGTTTTGTACCCGCTGTATCGTACTATCAAAATTAACCTACCCACCGATCAATTTATGCATCTATCTATCGATCTCTATCCGCTCTATCCGTCTCTCAAGCTCTCTACCAAATCTATCTCCATCTATCCATCTCCACAACAATCCTTCCAGCTACCTATCTGTCTGCAAACTACCTATCTATCTAGCTGTCTGTCTGTTTGTCAGTCACGAAGTCTACATTTCAGTGTGATTGTCTTTCATTTTTGCCCGAGAAGGTTCGGATGAAGGTGTGGCGTGGCTTTGGGTGGAGGATCGGTATGCCTGCACACAGCTTGGAACAGCTTGAAACGTCTGGGATAGATCTACAAAACAGGCAACTACCTTCTTTCTATCATTCGATCGACCTATATATCAAAAAGTGGCAGTCTAGTCTACGATGTTGACATGTGTACATATACATAGGTCTGTACATGACATATGCATGCTTCTTGCTGAACGGGGTCTCTATGCCATTAACCCTGCCCTTGCTTTCAAAGCCCTTCCACAGAAAGTCAGTGAGCTGGGGCTTTATGGTTACACGCAGCCCAAGAAACCCGAAACCTTGAGCCCCCGCAAAACCCTAAACCTGAAGGCTCTACAACGCTGCATCCCGAAAACCCTAATTTTTGAGAGTCCAAGTATCTCGGAATCATATGCTCCCCAAATTGAAAACAAGTTGACTACGGCTTTCCTTAGCCCAAATGTCCAACTCTTGGATCCTTTGAACCCTAAGGACTCCTACAACAAACTCTGACTAGGTGGGGCTTTTAAAGCTTTCGAAAAATATTCGTAAATTAGATCCTCTTAAGCCCAATAAGGGAAAATATAAGATGTCCCAAAGCCCTACCTAGATGAAGCCCACATAAAAAGCCCCGGAGATGCACGGATAGAAACCTTGAGCTTTCTTTGACTCCTAGTGGCCGCCGCATTTCACTGGGGCGCCAGGTTGACACGTCTTCCAGAACGCCTGCAACCAGGACCCGTGGGTTAGGGTTTGCTTTAACTGGGGGGGACACACTTCCTCAGCTAGTCAGGTTTGGGGCAGTAGGGCCTAGGTTTTGTGGTCGGGTTGTTCAGTGCCTTTCGAGATTCCAGGGTTAGGGCTTGTGGGTTGAACTCAGCAAGGGCTGTCTGGCAGTAGTCCCTTAACTCTAAACCCTATGTGGGAAGAGGAGTAAGGGTTTAGGGCGCGGGGATGTTTTGGGGGTGGCAGGCTAAAACTTAATTCAGGAACTTAAGTCTGAAGGTTTGGGGTTTAGGTTTCAGTTTCACAGGCACCCACAGGGGCCTTAATCTTCCGAGCAAGGCTTTTGGGGCATACGACACTACAAATGCAAAAGGAACCCTCAAACAACAACACTGCGAACTCCCCCCAATCCCAAACCCGAAGCCCATAAATGACCTCAGGCCCCTCTAACTCCAAACCCTGTGTAACCATAATGTCCTTTCAAAAAACCTATACTAAAGCCCTGTAACAAACCTACAAAGCTCTAAACCCTATAACCATAATGCCGTTTGAGATAAGCCTACAAAGCCTTTGACAAGCCCAGAAAGCCCTCAAAGGGGAATTTCCGAAAATAGGGGACCCGAATATAGTACCCTAAGTAGTACTAAGTAGTAGAATCCTTACTATAAGGACCCCAAAATAAGGTACCCCTAATTTTCGGAAACTCCCATATCAAAGAACAGCCCGGTGAAGAAGCCGGGCCCTGCGTAGAACCAGCGTGCCGGAGGAGGCCGGAGTTCACACGACCTGAAGGCTTTGGGGTTGAGTTCAGGCTTAGGGTTTTTGGAACGCCAATTTGAAGGGTTTTTTTGAGCTCCTTTGTACGACTGCAGGCTGTCCTACTAATTTGAGGGATTTAAGGTTCAGGGTTTAGGGTTAAGTTTTACGGTGCTTCGGGGTCTCAGGGTTTTCAAGGCTACGATCAGGGTATTGTAAGGGTTTAGGATGCCAGGATTTTGGGAGTGGGGCCGCTTCAGGGCAAGTTTGTGGCCTGGAAGTAGCCGTGAGCGTGGCTTATGGATCTTTAGGAGTACTCACAGCCGCGTCGTTGCGGTTTCTGTTGCTCTGATGGATACCGATGAAATGGATTTGGGGCTAAGGTCGAGTCCTCTGCATTACAAGTAGGGGCAAAGGGAGCTTCCGATCACCGTCGAGGTCTCGAATCCGGGAAACGACGCCTGCACTTTTCGGGGCTTCTAACTCTTCTAAATGTATTTGATTAGAGTGGGGTCAGGCTCCTCGAACACCATGCGCATGGCAGGATCCGTCAAGACATCCTAAATACGAATTTTAGAAAGCAGCTCATGTTTAGGGTTCCCAAAAGAGTCCGGCACCCTTGCAGAAAGGACCCTAAAAGGCAGCCTAATTTAGAGAACTGCCCAAATGCCCTGCCTGCATTTCGAGCACTGCCGACAAAAGCCCGGCCAAGCCTTTCGCGAGAGTCTTTGAGGATGAGGCTGAGGTACAGTATGGGCCAGGCTGGACAGGAACACTGCTCTCTACATCAATTTCGTAACTACCACTATCAGTATCACCAGCACTACCACTGTGACTCTGACTGGCGCTATCACGACCAGGATCACCAAGCCGAATACCCTTAAGCTAAACCATAGCTAAGCATCCCAAACTGTGGCCTCCATGTTGAAAGCATCCCGGCCAGTATCAACACACACGCCGCGGGAAGCGCAGCGCTTCGGCGAGTGACGAGAGCCATTTTCTTAACTCAGTTTAGGGCAGCCTGCGAAGGCTGTTATTGAATTGGCTTTTGAAGGTGGAAGTGTGTGGTACTCATTGGGTTTCAATATTGTAGGGCTTTGCATGTTTAGGGTCAGAGTCAAGTCGGGGGCTGCCTTTGGGGTTTCTGTGGTTTTTGGGTTTTTGGTCCAGGGGTGCAGAGCTGAGCACAGGATGTCGGGGCTGGGCCTCTAAACCAACATGGATTGTTGCAGGCTCGCTTTGAAGGCGCTTCAGCGTCTGCATGCGGGTCTCGGTGATGTGGGGTTCTGTGAGGATCTAGTCTAGGTCCGCAAACCCATGCCCTGAAGGAATTGGACTTTCTTAAGTACTGGGACTGCAAACGCTGCACGGCATCGACGGGCGGCTCGTTCATTATAAAATTATAATGCAGCTGGCCCAAGGCTTCGGGCATCTCTGGGCTCTTGTTACAACCTTTAAGGGGCCCTTTAAGGGTGTAGCGTTCGGGATATAATCTTGGGAAGCACAGGACATTCCCAGTAGCCAAAGAAACGCAAATGTCTTTCTTCAGACTCACATGGGCGTGACCAACATCTTACACGGGATCGCCCCGGCACTGCACCTGCAGTCTCAATATTTGGGCCGAGATGGATCGTTTAAGGGACTACGAGAAGAATAGGATGACGTCATGACGTCTCAAGAATGGGGAAATCTGCACAAAGATCTTGAGAGTTCTCTGCCTACTATACGCTGAAATCTTCAATGCCGTGAGAGCAGAGTGCACGAAATCAGTGAGAAGCGTGGACGTGGGCTGCGATAACGGATTGGTGAACTCAGTAATAAATTGGCACCGCTGTTGCCGAAAAGAAATACAGCAACCATATTCTACTTATGAATGGATCATATATAATACAACAACGATGTTCATGAACTACTCAACGGTCCTGGGCAGTAAACTCTCCAACCCCAAATGAACAAAATTCCTCGCCTTATCGTAGAAAGCCCTACCCACACCCAAGGGACCCTTTGAGGCTCTTCCAGTCTGTACCATCGAATGTGTGTGGTTCCTTTAAGGGATCTATAAGAGTTACTATAAGGGTTCCTTTAAGGGATCTATAAGGGTTCCTTTAAGGGATCTATCAGGCTTCCTTTAAGGGATCTATTAGGGTTGTGTGTGTGTGTGGTGTGTGTGTGGTGTGTGTGTGTGTGTGTTTTGGAGTCCACTAGGCCTTGGTTCGCTGCGGCTCGAGGTGTGGGTAGGGACTGCGGGTGATAGGGGATCAGGGATTTTAGGGCTTAGTGTCAACGGGATTGTTCTTTTCATAGATTTAACCTATTTCAGGTAGTACCGGGACTAAGGACTCGATTTTAGGCTTATGGAGTGGTTTAGGGTGCCGGGTTCAAGGGTTCGGGTATTCTTGATGTGGGCAGCACCGGCCCGACTGCAGAGAAGGATTCCATCAAGATGCTGCAAAAACCAGCACTCGCACTTGGTACGCTCACCACTCTGATGCTGTCCCGTATGAGATCCCTTGAAGGATCCCCAAACCTCCCTTATAGTATCCCTTATAGTCTTAGCATCACTTGTAGTAATTATCCCTCATGGGATTCCATTTTACTTTGCAGCCCCCTCAAAGAAAAAGTCTAATCCCTAAACCCTAAACGCCTAAACCGTAACTGGGGACATCTCGGTCAGTTCCGCCGGCCGAGGATCCGACGGCCACATGGCTACGACGATGACGGATCTGGCCTTCGCTGTTTGGTTGCGGCTCATGGGATTTAGGGTTAAGGCGCAGGGTTTAGGGATGCAGGGCAGGTATAAGGTTTTGGGTAAAGGGTTTAGGGTATTTTTCAGCAGGTTTAGGGTTGCAGCTCGGGTTTAGGCAGGTTTAGTGCTGAGGGTTTAGGGCTTGAGATACAGGCATTAAGGCGGTATTAAGGTTTTATCTGGCAGTGGTGCTGGTGGTGGTGGCGAAGAGGAAGGCTTCGGGGCTAGTGGGGCCTAGACTCGCCCTAAACGACCCAATTCCCCTGGTATAAACCCTACATAACCCTAACCGGGCATGAATTTGCAGTCCGGGCTTTTGACCAGAAACCTGAACGAACCTACAAAACCCAACACACTCTTTTTGAAAACATGTAGGGATTAGGGATAAGTTTGTGTACTATCTACATACACATATAGACATCTACGTATACGTGTATCTGTACATGCATGCAATGGATGGATGGATGGATGGATGGATGGATGGATAAGTATGTAAATCCCGTTAACGTCCCTGTTTCGAGCGACCAACACATGCTCGAAAACCCTGATCTATAGTAATGAAGGTCTGCCTACTAAGCCCTATGAAGCCCTGCATGCCAAACTTAACACCGCTACCATACTCTACTCAGACTTGCAAGGTCGACATATTGCAACTTAGACAACCCTATTCCAAGTACACAAGCCGCTAGCCCCTAAACACAAAACTAGGAATACCAAGACCCTTGACAACCCTAGTGCAGCTCGAGCCCCTGAACCCCTCAATTTCTAGATTCACCGAACGGGGCTCGGCAGAAGCTTAAGTCCTTGAAGCTCTTATCCAGATGCTACCTAGAATAAGCAATGTAGCTAGCAGCTAGGCTTGGAGTCTTGGTTCGCCCCAAACTGCATATGCGACCCTCAAGGTATGAAACACAGGCAACAGAAATAAGCCGAGTGGCAACAGCAAAAACTCTGCACGTGCTGGTGCGATACTCAGAGAACTTGAGCCCACAACTGCGTTGGTAGCATATAGTCTTCAAGATCACGCCACTGCGGATCGCAAGTAACAGGAGCCGCATTGCACCGACTCCGGGCAGCACCCCTTCCCCCGAACAAAACAAGCCTGCCTGAACCCCGACCTACCAATTCCGGTGAATCTGCGAAGAAAGAGGGCTTAGGGAACGGTGGGAGGGTCCTCGCACAAGCCTTCATTTGTGCATGTCCTCAGCCTGTGAAAACGAAAACCTTCTGCAGCCCAAACCCCTGAATAACCCTAACACCCAACCGCCTAAACCCTTGTACCCTAAATACAGCCCCAACCCCTAAACGCCAAATCCTAAAACCTCATAGAGCCCTGCCGGGAACCCTCCTAGGAACCCCTTACAGGAGCCCTGAATGGAGCCGCAAGCCCTACGGTTCCTTCAAGGATTCCTTAAAGGATCCCTAAAAGGAACACCACTGAACTTCGCCTTGGAAGACTGGGGGACTGACGGCCTTCACACTTGGAGGGCTGGGTTCGGGATACACCACGGTTTAGGGCTTAGGGGTTTAGGGTTTAGGGGTTTAGGGTTTAGGTTTAGGGTTTAGGGAACCCCAGAAAGTTGAAACATGGGCTTAGTTGCACAGTTCATAAGCCGCAAAAAGTGGACACTCTTAGCTTTATGGTGGGTAGTATTATCCCCCAAAGTGTAAAGTGTATCCACTCAGCTACTAAGCTACTAAGTGGGTTTACGTAGGAGGATTGGTGCTAGGATCCCCTATACTCTACCTCAATGGCATGAGGGTATTGATGCTCCAACTTTCTGGCTTCTGCTGTAGGGTTTTAGGGTTTAGGGACTAGGGATTTTAGGGGTGTGCGTTTAGGGCTTTAGGGTGTCTTTCTCAGGCCATAGGGCTTAGGCTTTAGGGTTCAGGGTTTCGGGTCGGGTCTGTCATAAAAAATGAAGGTCGCCTTGGGTGCTACAAAGGGTTTGGTCGGGGTCTCAGTTTGGGATTTGAGGTTTAGGCTGGTAACAGCCATGATAGAAGAGGAATTATTGGAAGGTCTCTCTCTTCTTAAGCAGACAATAATGTCCTACATTTCAATCAGACTCAACTGAGCTTCCCGATTCGACTCTCTCCCAGACCTGAACGAAACTTCATTGATTTTCCTGATCCAGATGGGCTTGATAAACCCTATGCCTGACCCTAAACCGTAAACCCTGAACCCTAAACCGCTAAACCGCTAAACCCTAAACCCCTGAACCCTGAACCCTAAAGCTGAAAGCCCTAAACCCTAAACCCCTAACCTCTAAACCGCTAAAGTCGTACACCCTAAACCCCTAAACCCCGAAACCCTAAACCCCAAACCCTAAACCCTAACCCCTAAACCCGAACCCTGAACCCTGAATCCTACACACTAAACCCTAAAGCCCGAAACCCTAAACCCCAAACCCTAAACCTTCGCGCGAAGCCCGCCAGGGTTTTCACGAGCGGTCTGGAGTAGCAGTTCCTCGCGGCGCGGGTGCCTCAGATCTCCTTCTTCTGCAGCGAGGGCCTCAGTTCGTCCACGGAAAAGGGTTTAGGGCTTAGGGCTTAGGGGTTTAGGGTTATATTCCCCTTGACGGTCAGGGTTTAGATTTTTGGGACTATAACTATAATTACTCCTTAAACATTTACGGAGCCCATACTGTTTAAGGAGTATTCTAGATGTGCTCTATTCTATGAACTACGTAGTATACGGGAGTATTTCAGATTATACACCTAAACTGCGAAGGGCTTTCTGCTGGCTATGATTCCAGAAATATTGCTGAATCAATGAGTGGGAGGTGAGATCCCGTGCATGCGCTCATACTTAGAGTGGGTGTTTGCGACAGCAAGAGCTATACGCGTACTCTCCAAAGTGGTTCTAAGTTTTGGCACTTGGCTCCTGAACCCATTTTCTTGGAGGTTCATGGGTAGTTATAAGTGGGATTATAAGTCCCCTAATGCGGAGTGTAATTAAGGTTACCCTACCTCGAACCCCACTTATGACTACCGATGAACCTCCAAGAGGACAACACGTCATGCATAATCCCAGAGAGCCCAATACCCCTTAATTAAGCAATACTTTAAAATATAAGGGGCTTCATATTATGATTTAAGCTATGTTCCTTAATTAAAGGGATATTGGGCTCTCTGGGTGCAACCCCCAAAATCCAAACTTCTGCCGGAGGACGGGAGAGACTGCTTCAGCTTCTCTGCCTGCGAGCGCACGCTGGAACGTTGACCATCTCAATAACACAGGTACCGTATGTAATGTAGGGATCCATGCAGTCAGGATCCCACTGCCCATTAATTGCTCAAATCTCGCATTGTCTGAAACAAGTTGTATCTCGTCTGATCTTGCAGGCACCAATGCAGGCAGAGTCATTTGTAAGGTGTTGAAGTGTATCTGTCTGTCTGTCTCTGTCTGTCTGTCTGTCTGTTTGTCTGTCTGTCTGTCTGTCTGTCTCTCTAGGTAGGTCGATAGGTAGGTAGGTCGGTATACATATGTATGTAAATATCTTTAAATATGCATGTACATCTCTCTCTCTCTCTCTGTGTATATATATATACACACATATCTTTATTCGCTTCCTCTATATACATGGAAATCCTTCAGCTTGCATTCACTCGGATATCAAGCTTATGCCCCGAAGACCTAAACCCAGACACTGACACGTCCAAGATCCGTTTAGGGTTTACGGCTTAGGATTTGGTGTTTAGGGTTTAGAAGTTTCAGTTTCATGTTTGGAAGTTAGGGTTTAGTGTTTGAACCGGATTAAGAAACCTTGGGCCTTTATTAGGGTTCTTTATATGGATCCTACTATTTTGGGGTCATAGGCCCAGGGTTTCTGAATCAGGTTCCTACACTAGCTTGTTGGATGACAAGATGTACCTACTTCAAGTCGCTGCCAAAATTCAGTCCGTGGAATCAACCCAAACTCGAAAAGCTCTGATCCATAAACCCTTAGCATGACGATGACCTATGTAACTAAGGTTTAGGGGCTTAAGGTTTCATCTGCCGTTCTGGAATGGCAAGAACCGAAGGAGCCTTCGTCTTGTCTGTCATGATCAGCGTGTAGAGATATCGGCTGCACCTCACCACAAGCCCTCTAAAACCTGAAGCTGAATCTACCTATAGTCTCCATTGTAGTTCCTTTTTTTGGTTTGACCAATCTTATATTTGGGATCCTATACGGCAACCCCAAAAAGGAACTACAATGGAGACTATAGGTACCCCACAGCCCCTGGGTTTGTGCTTTTTGATGCAGGAATGAAAGGGTTGGAGGCGCTCTTTGACGGTTATGTACATAACATAGGGGCCTTAATAGTTAGAATAGTAGGGTTTTGCGGCTATACCATAATTGTGATAAGGAAGCCGCCAAAAATAGTATAGGAATTATGTAGGCCCCTCTACTATAGTACCCTTTTAGATCCCTTAGAGTAACCCTTATAGACCCCTTTAAAGGAACCCTATAGCTTAGGCCCCTATAGTGCATAAAAGGCCGTCGCAGGACTTCTCTCCAAAGGCAAACCTCCGGAGTCTGACAAGCTCGTTGGTACTGGTCTTCGTCCAACACTCCCTTAGGGTTTAGGGTTTAAGGTTTAAGGTATAACTGTCCTTAAGGTTTACGGTTGAGGGTAGAATTGTCCTTAAGGTTTAGGGCATAAGTGTCTCTTTCAGGAGCCTTTGTTCAGCCCTGCTTCGTTGATCGATGTCGTCGGCCATGCACTACTCAGACAGACGATGGATGCCTCAAAAGCACAGCCTAAGGCCTAAATTCCTAAATCGTAACCCTAATGAAGCGGAACACATTCATTGTAAATAAACCACTAAAATTGGCCTTAATCCCCAAACCCTAAAACCCCTAAACCCTAAACCATCCTACAGGCTGTCGTCACACCCCTAAACGCTAAACCCTAAACCGTTTAGGGTTTAGGGTTTGCGAAGGCCCTGCAACTGAAGGCGGGCCTGATCTTGAACTTGGTCTGGGTCCCGTTCTTCTTGATCTTGACCTTGCTTGGAGGTTCTATAATAGGGTTCCCTTTAAGGGTTCCTTTGAGGGTTCTATAAGGGCTCCTTTAAAGGGGTTTAGGTGTTAGGGTTTCGGGTTTAGGGTATACTTGGAGGCTCATGGGTAGTTATAAGTGGGGTTTAGGGTCCCTTTAAGGGTTCCATAGTTCTTTTAAGGGTTCTATAGGGTTTAGGGTTCATGGGTAGTTATAAAGTGGTGTCATAGGTCCCCTAATGCGGAGTGTATTTGAGGTTACTCTACCGCTAGCCCCACTTATAACTACCGATGAACCTCCAAGCACAGGACAACACGTCATGCATAATGTAGGAACCTGATTAAGAAACCTTGGGCCTTTATTAAGGTTCCTTATATGAATCCTACTGTTTTGGGGCTATAGGCCCAGGGTTTCTTAAATCAGGTTCCTACATTAATTAAGCCCGCCGGGCTTCCAACCCCAGTTGGAGCATCAAGGACTGAGGAAATGGGGTTATGGTTTAGGGTTTAGGGCATAAACGGACTTGACCAATATCCTAAAAAACTAAAGGTTAATCTTCCGGATTATATAGGGGTTATAATACTTCCAAAGGTTAAAGGTTACCTAGTTTA
The DNA here is from genome assembly GCA_003297005.1 of Symbiodinium sp. clade A Y106. Classification (NCBI taxonomy): domain Eukaryota; class Dinophyceae; order Suessiales; family Symbiodiniaceae; genus Symbiodinium; species Symbiodinium sp. clade A. Next base: position 113,564 of record BGNK01001172.1, on the reverse strand, counting down.
CTACAAAGTAAACAAACCCTCATCAGCTTCTTTCCCGGATCCTTCAAGAACCACCGAGGAGCAGAGCGGGCATCCTTCCTGCGTGCGATCTGGAGGAACCTCGGGACAGAGAGCTGGCATTGCTTTATGCATCCGGGGCTGCTTGAGGATTTTAGGATTTAGGGCTAACGGCTCATGTTGTTGGCAGAAGAATTTCGTTTCTGACATTCTGACTGCTTGACTTGCAGACTTGGGCTGGGGTGGGTCAGTCAGGGTCACAGAGGCCGAGAAATAGTAAGTTAACCAAACCTGGCGCTCGTCTGGATTTTGATGTAGTTACAGGGGATGGGTACTTGTGAGGCTGCAATAAAACATACAACGGGCAAGTCTTGCCTGCCTACCCGACATTCGGGGTTGCTAGCTACTAATGCTTATATTGCAGAAAGTTTCCTAAACCCTAAACCCTAAACCCGAACCTTGAACCCTAAACTGACTCTAAACCTTGTTTTCATGGCCGGTAGTTTATGACCTGGTTGCGGTGACCTCGAACCTCCTTGCCTTGAAACGATCCGTGCTTTTCATGTGTAGCTGTCAAAATTAGGGCCCCTTTTCGGGTCCCAAAATAGTGCGGCATTCTTATAAAACAAGGACCCTATAAGTTGAAGAACTCCCCGCATGGCTCGTTGAATTGATACACCTCGTCTGATCGATATGCCGAACACAGGGGTCTTCATAATCAGACAAGGGTTTTTGGAGGGGTACATTGTAGTATTATCACAATAAGGAGCCCTAAAGAACGAATAGTAGCGCTGTCTATGATCAAGCGAGCCCTTGTGACCCCACCTCTATCCGCCTCCCAACAACCACTAAGCCACAACGACATCGCCCTGCTTTTTGGTGCATACTCTGCGCAGGTGCTTCCTTTGAGGATGCTCCCGCAGCGCGTGAAGATTCCTGGGCCGGAGGACAAGAAGCGATGTAAAAACTGCTTGAGGTTCGGTGCTTCACTTTAAGAACAAGTCGAAGCATCGCAGAATGTAGCAAAGTCACACATTGAGTCCTTACTGGTAGGTACCCTGCAGCTGACATACTCGGTCAGCAGCTGAGGGCTGACCCTAGGAAACTGCGACCTGTACCCTAAGTCTCCAAAAGTCAAAGAGTCCCAGTAATTAGTGAGGTACCTGGGTTTAGGATGGTAGTTATGCCAGTATGTAGGGTATACGAATATTAGCTTACTTGTCCAGTACCCGAGGAGAACTAAAGGTTAACGTTTTGGGCTATATGGGGATTACAATACCCCAAAAAGGCTACCTACTCTGCTACTAAATTCCTTTTGCCCCCCATATTAACTTATAGTATCCCGTTTAGTAGTACTAAGATTAAGTATCTGGTACCTGCGGCTTACTGCGTTGCTAAGCTCCGCAGAACACGAAACCCGAGCCGCTCTAAACACTTAATCCAGAAGGCTGACCTGAGAGGAGGCGCACAGGCCCAAACCCAAACCCAGACCTAAACTCTGTTTCTGTTTTTGAACTCCTTTTCTCAAAAGCCTGCTCCAGCGAAAATCCTAGGGAGGCCACCCTAAACCTTAAACGTAAAACTTACACTTTGGGTGTTTGGCTTTGGGGGTACAGGGCTGCTAAGGATTTACTCTGGGTCTTGGGGCTTTGTGGTTTGGCAGGGATGAAGGACTTGAAGAGTGCAGGGTGAACCCCCAACCTCTAATCTTGACCCGAAGCCTAAACCGTCTGATCCCCCTACCCTCAACCCTGAGATATCTTAGCCCTGTACACACACAGGTGTCTGCAATCTAGGTTGCTTCTCTGTTGCTTGAAGCGAAAAGTTTAGTTCACATCGGTGTTGAATATCATGTTATATTCTCGAAAACGGCCTCTGTATGCATGTTGGTCTTAGCTCTGTTGCACTGAGCTCATACTCTTGGAACTCCATGCTATCACATGTTGAATGCACGGTGCTCGGGGGTTGTCAGTGGGTCTCGCAGACACCGGAAACACTGTGAGTATGGCTGCTGGCTACCCACTATCTTTTTCTTTTGACAGCTGCAGACCGGTCCACACAAATGACTACTCCTGTAGGCAAATCCAAAGCCCTGAACCAATGTCTGGCAAGGGGCGACGACTGCCATGATACGATCCAGATCGTCCTAGCGCGTGGCGAGCGGGCCAAGCAGCTACAGTATGCCACGGTTTACAGTCTAAGGGTTAGGATATAGCTTGGGTAATTGCTGCCCATACTGTAACAGTCTCTAGTGGCTACTATTCAGGGCCTGACCTATCGAGATTATACATACTATGTAACTGTTACAGAGTGGAGGCAGTACCCAAGATATGGCGCTTTACGGGTCTAGGTCTTGGGGCTTCAGGGCCCATGGTTTAACCCTTAAACAAAGAACCCTGAACCCTAAACCTTAACCCCAAATCGTTTAGGCTTTGTTTCAATAAGCATAATTCTGCCTTCAGACTCTCAATAGGGTTTAGGGTTTAGGATATAACCTTCAGAGAAACCCAGAAAAAACACACCGCAACCCAACCCATCTCTAACATGGACGCCTTAATAATTGGAATAGGGTTTGCCGGCATGGTATACCATGTTGGTACTGCGAGCCCAAAGAAATACTAGGCATATTATACGATGGCTACTCTAATTACAATACGCTCCCTAGGAATTGTAGTGGCACTTGTTCCGACCCCTATACTAGGTTGAACCTGGAGAGCAGTCGGTTCTTTGTTTCGGAGAAGACTGCTTGGATGTAGGGTTTAACGGTTTTGGGTTGAAGAGTTTAGGATTTAGGGGTTTAGGCTTTGGGGTGTAGGGTTCCGGGACTATACACTTGAATGTCCTGCTTAATCAATGTTGCACGAACAAGATCGCTCAATCACAAAGCAACTTCTTGACAACACTGAAATGCGCATAGGCTTGTTTTTGACTATGCGAGTAAATTGGTTCATCTAGGAATCTGGTATTACTTCCTCAATTTGCCAGGTGAATTAACGGTGTGTGCATGTATGTGTGTAGGTATGTATGTATGTATGTGTGTATCGAGATACTGTTGTTGTCGAAATATCACAACTTGCTCACGGCAACTTTTGGATTTGAGGGTTCTCCCAAGGCTTTTGGGGATATTTCGGCTCATATAAGTCAAGGTTGCTTGGAATGCAAAGTAAGGTCGGCCTTCAAAATCAGGACATTCGCGGCTGATAAGAGCCCCAAACCCTGAACACTTAAGCCCTAAAACCTGTTCAGATCATGGCTGTTCGAGGTCGCCGCATAAAGGCGGCGAACTCTCGAGACCGGACATGCCCCCAAGTCGCAAGACCCGGCCCTGATGCAAACACGAAGCTAAGCTTAAGCCGGTCGAGACCTTCAGACAAAAAGCTCCAGGATTTGAGGGTTGAGGCTTTGAAAGTCTCCTAAACTGGTTCATGGTTGGGATAGGGTTAAAAATGTACATTTTATTCCTTATTGGGTTGAAGTACCCATAAAAATGTAAAATGTTACCCAACTATGACAAAGTAAACTGTACAAACATAAGCCCTGCAGCTTCACCCGAAAAGGCCATAAACCCCCAGGTCAGGTAGTAAGTTCTAGATCCTGGTGCTGAGTAGGGAATGGGGGAATGGATATTGGGGACTATTATTGGGGATTATAAAAGGGGCTACTCTAGGGATCCATTCCCCGTTCCCTACTAAGAACCGGAAAGTCTAGATCCTATACCCATAACTGGCGTTCGCAGCTCCTGGCTGAGACCGGACATCGGCGCCCCGGCGGCCCCCTGCAATGGCGAGCTTGTGAGACAACGCCCAACATGTCCCCCTTTAGGGCCCCACCTCTCCTTGCAGAGAAAAACCTTTTTTAAGGGCTGATCCCAAGGTTAAGGGTTTAGACCCAAGGTTAAGGGTTTAGACCCAAATTGTAGGGTTTAAGTTTTAGGGTTTACGGTGCCGGGTAGCCTGTCTATTCGTTGCATATCTGGTTACCGAGCCAGCTAGGCTTGTGATTGTTTGCTGATGACGATGAATGTCACAGATTTGTTGGCATGTATTACTACCCTAAACCCTAAACCCCAAACCCTAAACCGTAGTATTGCGCACGTGATGCATGTAAGAATGGGGCCAGGCAACCTCAGGATAGAAGCTCCTTACAGGTGGGTAGTTCTTCCTCCATAGTACTCCCATAAGACCCCTTTACCTTATAGGAGTGGTATGGGAGGCTTATGGGAAACTACCCACCTAATAGCTACCCACCTGTAAATGGCTTAGACAGGATGCTCTCTTCCAAGGCTGACGGCCCAGAAAAGCCCTAGAAACACAAAGTCAATCAAGCTCCTTGAAGCTCGATGAAAGAGGTCCTTATCTGTCTGGTGCTTAGTAGGGAATGGGGGAATGGATCCCTAAAGTCGTCCCTATAGAATCCCCGATAATAATCCCCACAACCCATTCCCCCATTCCCTACTAAGAGCCAGACAGTTATAGCCGCCTTCGCAAAAATACGAACCTTCAACCCCTAAATCCCCGCACACCTAAACCCTAAACCCCGAAAACCTAAACTGCAAACCCTAAACCCCAATCCCCTACAGCCGTATCAAACCCATGAAGGAACCCTTACCAAGAATATATGATATAGAAACCCCAAAGCACCGAACCCCCAAACCCCTAAACCCCTAAAACCTCAACTAGAAACTTACACCCTTAACCCCTAAACTAAACCCTCAACCCCACACCCTGAACCCCCAAACCCCAAACCCAAAACCCCTAAACCCCGAACTCCTAAACCCTAAACCCCAAACCCCTAATTAATCCCTAAACATTACACCCTAAACCCCAATCCCCTAAACCCCAAATCCCTAACCCCCCCCCCCCCGCTTTTTGGCTATGAGCCCTACATCCCCTAAACACTTAACCCGGAGCCCTGAACCTCGAACCCGGCTGGTAGCCTTGGCTTTCAGAACCCCCGATTCGCCGCAACCCCCAAGCCCCCCAATGGTGTAAACCCTAAACCCTAAACCTAAAGGGTTTAGTTTATGTGGCGTTGAGGGTTTTGGGTTAAGGCGGCTCAGGGTTTGCATAGGGGTTGGGGGTCTCCTAAACCCTATAAGTTTAGGGTTTAGGGTTTAGTCTATTTTTTCGGGAACCCCAAACCATCCGCCCTGCCTCACCCCGCAACCCCCACTAAAGCCTTGTAAGCCTTAAAGGCCTGGAGCCATTAAATTAGCCGTGCAAGACTTGAGCCCTAGTCCTGACCTGAAGCCCACCGCGAACTCCTACTTACATCCTAAACCCAAATCCCCCAAAAACAAAAATCAAACCCTGATCCTCAAAACCTTGAACACCTAAACCCGACAACCCTACAATCCCAAACTCCGAAAGCACTATGCCATCGAGGAAGGCGGAGAGGCTCCGCGCGGAAGCCCGAGCAAGGCTGCAGCAGCAGCAGCAACAGAGCCCAGGAGGCCTCAAACTGAAGTGTTCTTGGGTTTAGAGATTAGGGTTTAGGATCTAGGATCTAGGGTTTAGAGATTAGGGTTTAGGATCTAGGATCTAGGGTTTAGAGATTAGGGTTTAGGATCTAGGATCTAGGGTTTAGAGATTAGGGTTTAGGATCTAGGATCTAGGGTTTAGAGATTAGGGTTTAGGATCTAGGATCTAGGGTTTAGAGATTAGGGTTTAGGATCTAGGATCTAGGGCTTAGGGGATGTAGGAGCCTTGATAATTAGAATACGGATTTAGATCAGGAGCCTACTTCATTCTTCATTCGATTACTTGAAGAAGGGGTTATGGCTCCAGCACATCTTCGGACGGCTCTTTGTTCCGATGCCATCAACAAACACAACTAAAGACAATGAGCAACACCATTCTTACAAGATTCCTACAAGACCCTATTCAAGCTTGGAAAAGACAAGGAAACAAACAGATTGGTTCAGGGTTCGCAACATTCAGTGCGTTCGTTGGCACGGGCTGCGTGCATAGCTCGTATGCAATTTCGGGGAAAAGTAATTTGTGGAGGATCCGTTGCGTCGCAGGTAAATCCATTTTCCTAATTTTAGTGATCATGTGGCATGGACCTGGTGGAAACCCAACTGTATGGACAAATGTGTAGGCAGTGTAGGCTTTTAGCGAACGTGATTATAAATCAATGGAGCATTGTTGGTAGATGTTGGTGGTGTCACTATCCGACAGTTGGACAGACCCATTAGGTCCAGTTTAGATTTCAGGATACACCTTTCTACCTGCAAGACCTTTCCCCTATCCTCACCTATCAGAATCTAGGTTTTCAATGGGAGCTTTGCCAATCTAAATTACGGCCTATATCAATGGTGATCCTGCAAGAGTATAGGTTAGATAATGCTAGTTTACTGTACATAATAAATGCTACGGTGAACCCCAACCCTAAGACTTGCGAATTCGAATTGAAGGCACCCTTGCCCATCCTCGTGGAGGAGACTGTACTCCAGTCTCCTGCGCCGGTGGCACGCCAACCCAGGCGAAGAAGGCAGGACAGAGAGCTTAAGCCCTAAACCCTAAATCGCAGACCACCCAGACCCTTCATTGTCGCCCCAAATTATATGGCGCCTATATTCTTGTCCTACGGCTAATGATACTCTGGACCTCGCACCATCCATGAACCCCCGAACTTTAATTTAAAACCCCATAATGTAGACTCCCGATGAATTAGGCCCTCTGAAAGGGTTTAGGAGGGATAAAACCTCCAAACTCCGAATCAGGACCCCCCCAACATGCCTTCAGGTCTGGGAGCTTGTTGCACCTCCTTCGAAAAAGGTGTGGAGGTTGGTGGTTTGAACCCGCACCTCAGGGGTCTGCTTTGGGGGAAACCTCCTGTAGAAACTGCAGGAATTTCTGAGGATATCAGGAATCTTCTCCGGAGAAGTGATGGAGAAGACCCTCGCACACGCCTTACACTGGCTAGATGAAGAGAAGGTCCATCCTTCTGTAGCTGCTGCTCTTCCACGCGATGTTGGTGTTGTAGTCAACAGCCTTGCTGCTTCACTTCTCCACAAGGAGGGTCTTGATGTTGTCTACCATGATCACTTCAGTTCTACTGACCGTTCTGGACAGTCTGCAGCTACCTTCGTGAAGGCCATCACCAAGCTTGACAAGCCAGAACCTCAGATCCCTCCTGAGCTTCAGGAGATGATGTACCAAGCTTCTACGAGTTGGGCTGAGAGATCCATCAGCTATGCTGAAGATCATGGCATGGTTGCTTGGTGGGGGCAGAAGATCAATACTAGACTTGCCAACTTCCAACCTCCTGAGGATGGAAGTCTTGGTCACTTCGGACGCATCTCAAGGCTCTGTGTCAAGGGTGCCACAGCTTGGCGTCACGTCAAGGATGTACCATGGCGTGAGATCACCCTCAATGCCATCGAAGCCATCTCCACTGGTTGCATCGATTCTGACACACTCTTCTATGTTCGTGACACCCTCAGTTCTCTCTTCGGAGCTTCTGTTCCTGCTCTTTCTTTAAGAGCCTTACGAGGGTCCCCGGTATGATCCCTTTTAAGGCAGGGGGATTGGTCTAACGCTTTCAACTTGTTCAGCGAACTTTCTGTTCCTATGATAAAGGTTACTGTACACCCTTGCACTCACTTTCTTGCCCACAGGCTTTTTATCCCTGACAAATTCCACCCCGACAGGCCACCCCCCCCCCTCTAACCCCCGCTCCGCCTCAAATAGTCTTTTGAGGTCTATAGGTCTAACAACGCGAAACATACATACCAACACGCTACCAGCGCAAACTCTTCTACTTAACACCGAAACCCTACACTTTAAAGCCACACTACAGCCCTAAGCTTGGTGAGTTCCATGCAGTAGGCAGCGACAGAGCCAGCAATCCCACCCTGGCGATCCAAAACCTAGTGTTTTAGGTGTTATAGCCTTTAATTAAGGGGTCACGACCTACTATTTAAATTTAGTAGGGTTTGGGAATACAGGACCATCCTAAACGAGCCGCCCAACAAGCAGGAAGCCTAAGTCCTCTCCCTAAAAGCCTGAACTCAAACCTTAAACTACACCCTAGGGCCAACCAGGACCCCCCAAGTACCAATCAATAGAGCGCCCGTATGGTCCTCAATAGTGGGTATGTAGGGTAGGGGGGTCTAGGAAAACTCTAACACTCCCGGAAAAGAAACTCTAAACCCTAAAACCCTAAACCCTAAAACCCTAAACCCCAAACCCTAAAAGCCCCTAAGCCCGGAAACGCCTGGCAAGTTCAATTCCGCAGGTCGCTGTGGTCTCGTCGCCCCCTTGGGCGACAGAGGACTGCGGCGTAATATAGGGGCCTTAATAATTAGAATAGGGTTTGCCGTTAAAGGGCTCTATGTAAGGGTTACCATAAGGGGTCTATAGTAGGGTTCTATAGTATAAGGGGCTTAATAAGTGGAATAGGGTTTGGGGGCCCATTATACTATCATCATAATAAGGAACCCCCCAGATAGTATTGGTAATTATTTACGCACATCTATTAGGATTTCGGATTTAGTGGGGTTTTACATGGGCTCTATATATAGCTGTTGATAGGATTTCAGGGTTTAGGGCTTGTTGGTTCCAGGGTTCGTTTGGGTTTCGGCGGTTTAAGGTTTCTTAATAGGGGCTTCATCCCTGTGAGAAAGTGGGTGTTAGGGCTTAAGTTGTGGGGCTGTTGGATTCTGAAGTTCGGATAGCTACATAAAGTTCTACACCACCTCAATGAACCCTACGGCCCTACAGAGCTCTTAATAAGAAAGACACTTCATGGGACGGTACGGTTTCCCGTTTCCCCAAACGCTACTTACTTAAAGGCTCAGGGGACTCGGTAAGCAAGGTTATAAGTTATGTAATTAGTTAGGATAATCCCACTTAGGGGACTTATACCCCCAACTATAACCTATACTTACTAAGTCCCATGATCCTCGAAGTTGTAGCACGCTGCGACCCCTTACTTTGGTTTAGGGTTTAGGGTGTAGGGGGATATTTTCATCAAAGCAGTAGCTTATTAGAGCCACGTAATGTAGACGCCCAGGTATCTACCAGTACTTGGTTTGGAAAAGACATGGGAGCTGCTTTAATCCCCCGGGACGATTCCATTTTTGTATAGTATCCGTAGCCCTCAGAGACCTCTTTTAAAGGAACCCCACAGTCATGAAGACCCCTAGTTATGTCACTGCCATACGGAGCAACAAAATGTTCGTCAGGGAGCGCTTTGGCTGACGAGACTGACTCTGTGTCTATACCCTTCCATCTCTTGACAGCAATCGCCACTATTGAAGCGTTTCGAAATCAAGGAGTTATTGTGGCAATCCATCCGTCTAAAACTTACCGGTTACCGCAAGTCATGGCAGCTGCACGTGATGTCGCGATCTCGGTGTTTCGAGACCATACTGCCTGCGTTTGTGGTTCAGCGCCCTTTGTTCCTAGGACTTTGTCTCCGCAGCAGCGACCGGTCCCAAGGCCTCCTGCCTGCTGTCAAGGCGCTGTACAAATGCGACCTCGCTTGGGTGCCAGGTAAACCCGTATGGCCGTGACTGGCAGCAACCACTGGCTGGCCCGGCCCTCGTCGGCGGTGCTTCGGTGCCTGCTCGAGTCTGTGCCGCCGTCTAAGGCTACTGGTACAGAGGTGCTGCCACCGTGCACGAATGTCATGTGGAAAAAGGCAGGGCGGACGTGACGGTCACCGAGTACATCGCCTGGAACCACCACGTGCCCTGACCAACTTGAGGATGTGATTTCCATAAATGTTTATACTTCCGTCGGACCTAACCCTGACAGGATTCTCCGTGGCTGTCTTACACGGAGAATGTGGCCGCGGCGTTGTGGTTCGCTGTCGCGAGAGCTCGTGCCGGCGACCAACGAGTGATCGCGGCCATCCCGGACTCCTCGCTCTTGTATTGGCGATTGGATCCAGCATCTGGACAGGAGCCGGGAGCGCGCCCAGGCGGTCCAGATCGGATGCCGACACCCCGCACGGTCTGGCGGGCCAACCGGTTCCAAGACCGCGCGGAAGAAGCTCTCGCTTTGACCGTCCACTAGAAGCAGATCGCGGCGGCTTGGGCCGGGCGCTTTGAATTGCTGAAAGGAGAGTAGACTCTGTAGACGTGCCTGTGACACAAAAACTGCAGGAGATCCAGGCGACGGCAGAAGACCTGGACTGGGCAAAGGCTAGCAGAAAGAAGGAAAGGCTTTGCTGCAGAGACCACTGTGGCTACTGCTGAAACAAAGCATGCAGTACAGATGTACTTCCACGCTCGACTCATGCTGAACGAACTGTCTGCACACAGTATACAAACTTCGCAACCGACTTCAGTGCCCATGTCTGGGTATTCTTTCGAGGCAAGCGGATTTTGACGGACATCCTGCAGCGTCGCGCTCCACCCTGCTGTACCCTGCCGTCTCCCCTCTTGTGACAACTCTTGTGGCCGGTAGAGCACCAAGTAGCGCTTGAAACAATGCCCGGACTAGAGCCTACATGAACAGTTCATTGTGCTCACGATTTCCGAACAAACAAAAGTTGGAGCACAATGCAACCCTGTTGAAGTCGTCTCGAGGAGTGATCCGCAATTTTTGACGGTTTGGCGGTTTCATTAACGAGCCCGAAAAACCTAGAAAATGTGTCCGCGAACCTGCTTTTTGGCTGCAGTTGCACAAGTAGAGTTGGCTGCCACACACTAAGAAACGGACTGCATCTGGCACTGGTTTCCGCCCAGATTTTGCGACTCCAAGCGAGCTCCAAAGTGAAGGGCGGCGGCACCATTCGGGCCCGAAAATGGAACCGCTTTTTGGAACCTGTGGAAAGTGTGCCAAAACTCAAGGGCCCCAAAAAGGTCCGAAATCCGGACCCGCTCTTGGCCCCGCTTTTCACACAATTTGGCCCCTCTCCAGCGAATTTTTCACTTTTCATTCGAAACAAAACGCGGAAAACAAGTGATAAAGGCCCGGACGAGTGTCTTGCAGCTGCAAAATTTAATTTGACTTGTGAACCCCGAGGTGTTCTTGAGCCGGCCGAAACCGGCCAAAGCCAGAGCCAGAGACAAATAGATGAGTTTCACGAACTGGTTATGGTTTAGAGTTGGTTTAGAGTTTAGGCTCTACGGGCGAGGAGGTAAGTTTTAGGGTTTAGTAGGCCTATACCCTCAGGGTGTTTCCCACTCGGTCCACGGCATGAGTGTTTGAAAGTGAGCGGAAAAGTAGAGACTCTAACAGAAATGCTTTACGTAGTAGCATCCTTCTCATACAGACGCCGAAATAAGAGATTCCTGATTACAACAACCTTTGTCTTACAGGTGCTACCCTGCTCTTGCCACACCGTGAGGACGATGTTCCGACCGCGACCCCGCCTCGAAAGCAGGCCTCCGACTTTTGGGGGTTTGTGGTGAGTATTTGGGGATTTTTGGTTTAGGGCCAGATTAGGGGGGTTCCAGTCTGTTGTGGACAACTAGTGTCCCCGGCCACAACCTACGACACCCAGCAGGATAGAAGAGCTTTAGCAAAGTATACTCTTCAGAAGGAGCACGTATGGGAGTGTCAGAGAGGCAACCTACCATAGAACCATTAAAATGGATCCTTAAACGAATCACCCCCCGAACGAGGTACCATAGTTTCCTGAAGCTCACCATTACAGGCCTCCAAGAAAGTATCTGGGTTTGTGGTTTGCTGTAAGCAAGGTTTACCCTGAGGGTTAGGCTGCGAGGTTTGTAATTTAAATTAGGTCCTGCAAACGGCACGTGACATGAAGTTGGGATTATAGTAGTAGTGATCCCTTGGAGAATATATAGGGCGAGTGTACATTGTGGGTTGGATCCCTTGATGAGTACTAGCATCATATTCCCGAATCACGAGGTTCATTCCTAGCGCGTCAGTTGTACGTATTGTTCTGGGTACTGAGAGGTCTTGGGGATCCTAAACCCTAAAAGCTTCCTCATGCTCCGCAGTTTGCTGTACAAAGTTCAGAATCCCACCACCCTAACGCCTAAACCTTCAATCTGAAACATGGAACCCCTTATACTATGTTTGTACCAAACCTGGAAGGAATTCCACAGGAACTACCAAAACCGACCTTTCTGTAGGTTCGTATTGCAAGCCCTAATATGGAATCTGCAGGGACCCTACGAACAAGTAGGTTCTGATAGGTTAAGGTAGACCTTAAGCCCACGACGCTAAACCTCCAAGCCTTCGAGGAATAACCAGGGTAACGCATGTTTTCCTTGTGAGAACCTAAAGAATGCAAAAAATGTCAGGAAAATCGGATTTTCCCGAGGAGCAACCAAGGTAACGTATGTTTCCTTCTGAAAACCTAAGGAAATGACACGGAAGCCGTAGGAAAATAGTGTTCTCCCTACGGAAAACCCAAAAACGCCTCAGGAAATGCCACGGAATCTGTAGGAAAATAGTTTTTTCCCGAAGAAAAACCAAGCAAAACCTAAGGAAATGACAGAGAACCCGTAAGAAAATAGTGTTTTCCCTAGCAACAACCAAGAAAACGGACGAACAACAAAAAAAAAAAAAAAAACTCAAAAAAAAAGAAAATAGTTCTAATAGTAAAATACTTGAAAAACACGCCCGTTCCGCACCGTCCCGAGCCGTTCCTAACTGTTCCAAACCGTTCCGAACCGTCCCGAACGGTTCGCAACGGCTCGGAACGGTTCGAAACGGCTCGGAAACGACTCGGAACGGCCCGGGACGGTTTGGAACGGTTCAGGACGGTTCGGAGCGGCCCAGGGACGGTTTGGAACGGCCCATTTTTGCCCGGACAAGTTCTTGACAGCCCAGGATGCGGCTTTCCCGCCCACGAGTAGTGTGGCGGCCTGATCTTTCAGTGGCTGGGCCAAAGAATACACACGTGTTGCGGAGCTGACAGACGTGACGCAGGTGCAATCTGCGAATGCAGCATTCGCCGCGTTTGTTGCGCAAGCGGCGCCAGCCGCAGTAATTTGCCAGGCCACGACATCGCATGCACCGGCAGAAGGGTCGCCCGCCATACCCGAGAACATGGAGCATGACTTGCATGATGTTGACATGTGCGAGCACAAGGACGGCTTCGATTTGGAGGAGACCCATACGAGAAAGCGGTCGAGCAGGCCGTGGCGAAGATTACGGACGAGATTCACTGGTACCCAGATTCGACCGAGGTCTTGCTGGGGATACACTTACCAGTTTCACACTACGCAAGGGTTCAACATGGGTCTCTCTATATAATCTCTATAATTACAGCTAGCAAGGCACTGTTCGAACGCATTGACAGGTTCCGGCCCTTATTGGTTTATCGAGTCCCATATATTTTTAGGTCCGAGGTTCTACGCATCTGCATCTGGGCGTTGAAGGAGCAACCGAAAGCGAGCAGTCACATATTCTACATGGCTGCCAGTCCCCGATGAAAGGCGACTTGTTGTTACCGCAATAACCCGACACGCAATTACTGCGTAAGTACCGGGTCGAGCTAAACTCTAACCCATCCACCACCTGGTTGCGCAGATATTGCTCGTATAGACTTAGAGGCTATGAGGCAGGCTGAGTTGAGTTGGCAATGTATATGAACCTAAGAATTTTTTTGGGGGTGTCTTTGAGACTTTGCAGAAAGCACACTGAACGACACTATATAAATCCTCATGCCTACCTTGAGCCGCGTAAACAACCCAGTCACCCAGTCCTAAAGAACCCCTAAACCCTAAACCCTAAACCCTGGAGTCAACACACATGTTTGTAAGAAACACCCTAAACCCTAGACCCTAAACCCTAAACCAAAAGCCCTAAACCTCTAAACCCCCCAAAACCCTAAACCAAACCTAAAACCCAAACAAAAGCCTAAACCACCCCATATAAAAACCCTCTGCACCCCTTCGAGGCCCCACGGAGCCCCGAGCCTCGCGCCGAAGCCCTCGGCGGTGCGCTATACTGGCCTGGCGAGGAGGCTTCGATTGGTTGTATAAGTTATACAGTCTATAGCTGTATCTACATCTATATCCTTGTATCAATCTATATATATATACACATATATATATACACACATACATATATAATATGTATATATATATATGTATGTATGTAAGTATGTACATGTACATGTACATGTACATGTACATGTACATCTACATGTACATGTATATGTATATGTATATGTACATGTACATGTACATGTACATGTACATGCATATATGTATATGTATATGTTCATGTACATGTACATGTACATGTATATATGTATATGTATATGTTCATGTATATGTATATGTATATATGTATATGTATATGTATATGTACATGTACATGTATATGTATATGTATACGTATATGTATATGTATATGTATTTGTATTTGTATATTTGTATTCATATTTAATTATATGTATATGCATGTGGATTTGTATATGTACATGGTTATGAATATGTATATGTATACGTGCATGTATATGTAGATGCAGACGTAGATGTAGATGTACACATATACGTATACGTATCCGTATATGCATATGTGGATGTATACATGTATGCGTATGTATATGTATACCTATATGTGTATTCACTCGCACATGCATATGTATATGTACATGCATATGTAAAGGTAAATGTATGTGTATGTATGTGTATGTGTGTATATGTACATATACACAGATGTATATGTATATACATGTAAATATATATATATATATATATATATATATGTATTCATGTTTTGTATATACATATGTATATATATATACACACATAACTTTGGGTACATATATCATATATATATATATATGTTACTTGATTATTGTAATTTTTACTAGGGCTTTAGTAGGGCTTCGTAAAAGCCTTCTAGGTTTCAATACGGGATTTCTGAGTCTTGCACGGCTTTACGCGGTTGTATTGGGTTTATCAGGCGTGTACTCGACATTTTGACGAGGTTGTTGTACACGGTGTTCGAGGGATGTAGGCCCAGGGTTGTTACTGTAACGTTCTTCACAGGCCCTAAACCCTAAACCCTGCGCTCTGAAACCGTAGTGATGATGTTGTTAGCTGTGGGTCCGCGTGGTCGCCACAATTAAGCCCTATATCCTAAACCACCCTAAATCCGAAACCACGGGTGCCTCAGGAGTGAGGAGGAAGGTCTGGAGTGAACAATCATAGGACAGAGAGCCTGAGCTGAGTTTAGGGTTTAGAGTCTTGGGTTTAGGGTTTGTTGTCTGAGTAGGGCGTCGAGACAGTATAGTATGACTATGACGGGACTAGTAGGGATATTACTACATACCGTGGTATACATCTATGCAGCTGAGAAATGGTCCTCCTCGGCCCCTCAGGGCAAGGGAAACATAGACCGAACTTCACACACACCAAACAGCTGGCTAAATCCCAAATCCTAAACCCTAACTCCTGAGCCATACCACAGAACTGCTTTTGAAACGCGCAATGCAGGGCAACGCCGCGGATCGTCGTCGGTCGCCTCCAAGGTGGCCAACCCAGATGGAATTTGTTGTCATAGTGAACCCCAGAACGATGGAACCTGGCTTAAGGATGATTAGTGCTGGGTTTTTTTATGATGACTTTCCCACCTTTCTGGCTTCTGCTGTTGTTGGTTCCCCAGAGGCGGTCTTGTCGCACTTCGGAAAAGTTTGATGCAAGGTTCCCAAGGGTTGGTATCCTAAACCTTATAAATCACAAGCGCTAACTTAACCGAATCGGTCTACCGAATCGGTCTTGGGCGAAGGGCCATGTGACGCATCTACAGGATAGTTGCATGGGACATTTGGGACTTAGACGAAGCCTTCGACATGTTTCAAACCCATGGCTCCCTACACCTATAATCCCTTATGCCACAAAACCCTAAAGCCCATAAACCTGTAAACCACAAACCTCAAAACCGCGATGAAACCTTGACCCCTAACCAGAGAATCTTACCTGAAAGCTGAACCCAAAAACCTCAACCACTTGACAAGCCCCAAGCACTTAAAGTTCCGGCGCTTCGACCCTCAACCCTAAACCCCACGCCCTAAACCCCCAGCCTTAAAAACCCTACAGAAATTCTTGTAGTACCCCTGATTGAACCTGTAAAGGTAGTCCCTACAGTTCCTAAAGGATCCTTCAAGGTACCACTAAAGCCCTTAACCCTTAACACTAAACACCCAAACCCCAAACCCTAAACCCAAACCCCAAACCCCCAAACCCTAGAGCTCTAAACCCGCAAACCCCAAAGCCTAAACCCACAGCCCTCAACGCCCAAACCCTAAACCTCTAAACCCCCAAACCCTAAACCCCCCAACCCTGCAAAACACCCCGACCCAGAAGCCGTTAACGGTAAGCCCAAAGCATCCCAGGTCCAAGGCTCCGACAGTGACGGTGTGCCACCCAGCCACCGGGGCTCAGGGTTTATAGGGTTTAGGGTTGAGGGATTTAGGGTTTATAGGGTTCAGGGTTTATAGGGTTTAGGGGTTGAGGGGTTTAGGGTTTATAGGGTTCAGGGTTTATAGGGTTTAGGGGTTTAGGGTTGAGGGGCTTAGGGGTTTAGGGTTGAGGGGTTTAGGGGTTTAGGGTTCCGGGGTTTAGGGTTTAGGGAACAGATCATTACCAACATTTGTTCCTGAAGGTTCCTCATTACAGTTAGTCTACTCCCCGCCAGAGCCCTATTGCAATTATGAAGGCCGCTTCCTTTCAGGCTTCCGCTTAAGGTGAAGTTTAGGTTGTAGGGTGTAGTTTAGGGTTAGGGTTCGTTTTTGGTTTCTTTTTTGTGAGTTCGCTTTGTTTTCCACAAGACAACCCAGACTTCCGGCACAAGCATGGCGCCCGAGACGTTGAGGAAGCAGCGTAAGCTCTCCATGGGACGCTACGAGCATGCACTTTGGTTCCACGACTGCGAGACATCGGCCAGGGAGAAGATGCAGCATTTGCAACAAGCGCCGAAGCAAAAAGCCAGCGTCTGGCTGATCAGGGCACGCGATGGGGTGATGGCCAGCAAAGAAGAGCCTGGACGCAGTGCGAGACCATGAAGAAGGAGACGCAGAGCAAGAAGTTTTAGCGGTGAACACCGCGCACCTACGCTGAAAAGGCAACCGACTGACGTAGGGGGTTTAGGGCTTCAAGTTTATCTTATAACTAAATAAGGTTCAGATACTAGAACCCGAAGCCTACCTATGCCGCTCTCAGAAGTGGCCCCAGCCAGGAACCCAACATCCTTGCAGCCTCTTTTGTGACACCAGCCCGAGCCCCGAACCTCATGAATCTCCTACACGTAATCGAGAACCCTCATCTTCCACTTCGTCACCCTTTTCGTCGCAGGATGCTGCAACCCTTGCCTCCCGTCGCCACAGCTCCGCTTCCCCAGATGAAAAGGAATCTACGTGAACCATGAGATGTAGGATTTGAGTGCGCTGCTTTCGAACTGCTTGGACCCCGGCACCTGTCCTGAAGCCTGAACCCTAAACCGGGTACCGCGAAACCCTAAACCTTAAAACCCTCCCTATGCAAATTCCATTGTAGGGTTTACAAGAAGAACCTACAAAAATCTAGGTTTGGGTAGGTTAGGGTCCACCGTAAAACCCTAAACCCTAAACCCTAAGCCCTAAACCCTAAACCCTAAGCCCTAAACCCTAAACCTTAAACCTTAAACCCTATAAACCCTAAACCCCTGTATTTAAGCCCCTTTGCTTCTCTTGTGGTAGGCTCTTGAGCCCGAGCTGCCCAGCCGCTCGTACGTCCTTCCGGCCGGAGACAAAGCATCTGGAAGGCTTTGGTCTATGGGGTTTAGGGTTTTGGGTGTAGGGTTTTAGGGTTTAGGGTGTAGGGTTTAGGGTTTTGGGTTTAGGGTTTAGGGTGTGTAGACAGTGTGCGCGCGGTGGGTGCGCCTTTTACTTTAGGAATAGGGGGGGCACCCACTAATCGCGCGCTTGCGTCAGCATGTAGTCCCACCCCAGCCACCCAAACTATTCTCAACTCGGGTTTAGGGTTCACCCCCCAAACCCCCCTCAAGGGGGGCGTTCTTGCTCTCTGCTGCCTTTCGCAGTTCAATATATAAGCGACCAAATGTCACAGCAACCTCGCGGCCTGTGCCGGCCGCTCGACGAAAAGCAAGCAACCAACAAACAACCTGGCCCTCGCGCCCTGTAGGGCTACTCGACGTGCTAACACAGGGCGGCCCGGTAGGGTTTAGGGTTTAGGGTTTGGGGTTTAGGGTTTAGGGTTTTGGGTGTGGGGTTTAGGGTTTTGGGTGTAGGGTTTAGGGTTTTGGGTGTAGGGTTTTAGGGTTTAGGGTGTAGGGGTTTAGGGTGTAGGGTTTGGGGTTCATAACTAATAACTAACTTTGTTACGGTGCCGGCAGCCCCCAAATGGACGGGACACCACAGGCTTTGGGGATGTTTTGGGTGAAATATTAAGGTTGATAGTATATAGTGAACCCCAGAAAGTTGGAACATGAATGTAGGAGGATTAGTGCTAGGATCCATTATACTTTACCTTAAGGGCATGAGGAGAATGATGTTTCAACTTTCTGGCTTTTACTGTACTTGTATCAGGTTAATAATCCTAATGTATGTAATGTAATGTATTGTAATGCAATACAACGCAATGAAATGTAATGCAATTCAATGTAGTGTAATGTGATGTGATGCAATGCAATGGAATGCAACGCATAATACAAGACATACCTGTCCACAACACATGTCACAACGAAGTAGAAGTTCTGTTGGCTGAGGGCTAGCGACCACACGCTAAAGCCCTGAGCCCTCAAACAGCGAGTTCTGAAATTCCAAGGTCCCGAAGGTTTTTCCCCCCGTAAACCACCGACCCTTACAGCTTTACTGTAGAGATCGGAATAAGTTCACCCTTTGGGATATTTGGTATATATATATATACATATATACACCCCACCACCCCTTTCTGGTTGGTCAGGCGGCTATACGACAACCTGCAAACCCTGCACCCCTAAACTGCCAACGCTGCCAAGTACCAAACCTCAAACCCCAAGCGGGGCCCAATCTGTGGCCTTATGTCGAAGCCCAAACGTTCGCTTCATATTAATGTGCATCTTTTGCTAGCCCTAGCGGATAAGAAGACCAGATGTTCAGGTCAGCATGAACTGGACATCTTGGACTGGCTACGCGTCTCTTAGTTACCACGAAGTCCCTAATGTGGTTAGTTAATATAGTATAGAGGCCCCAGGAACGAGGCTTGCCTTTGTCTTACCATTCAGGCCCCTGTACAAGACCATCTACATCTCTTAAACCACTATATAATAACTTACCCTGTAACGCCCTTTCGAAACCCCATGCCTTCCTATAACCCATCAATCTAAAAAGCCCTATATAGGAGTTTCCGAAAATAGGGGACCCTAATATAGTAGGAACCTTATCATAAGGACCCCAAAATAAGGTACCCCTAATTTTCGGAAACTCCTATATACCGAAGATACCATAACACCATGTAGCAACCCCATAAAACGCAATGCAGGGCTGAGGCATTTCGGCTCCTAGTAGTGAGTCGCTTGGGTCGGCAGCAGCAAGCCCGCATCGGCTACTTGGACCGCGGAATGAGAGGACGGTTGGAGGGTTCTATAGTCCATAGTTATAGTTATAGGGTATATAGGGTTTCGGAGATACTTCCAAGGGATCTATGGGGATTTTTGCGAATTTGCGAAGATATCGGGCTTAAAGGTTCGAGTTTGGGAAAGATCTGGGCTCACGGTGAAGTAGCCAGGGGGCTGTACATTCTTGAAACTGTCTAGTCCATTCCGTTTTGTCCCTGTTTCAACTTAATGAGTGCCTTCATGGTGGATGGGTTCCCCTCCTCCCCTCCTCCCCTGCCGGGATCCTGGAATTTCCATTTGTTCGACCCATCTCGGCACGATCTGCGTGAGTGAGTGAGGGTTATCATTAAGTTATCATGGGTTAGCACTAGTTTCATACTGCCGGATACTGTGGCATCCCTTGCTATGTCGTGTAGTAGGAGTGAAACATACCGCATTCCCTCCCCCTGTACATCCCCACCTGCATGCGCCATTTCCCGTGCCAAGTCATCAAATCCCTACGAGCCTGCAGGACTTGATACTTGTCCCTGTATACAACTTATCATTTGCACCAAAGGCTCGCCACACCTGCCCTCTGTAGTTTCTACAAAATCACCTGGTTATAAGAATGTCTAAACCAGTGATTCGGCATGTGTTACATCCTCTGATAGAAAGGTTTGTCGGAATCGCTGCGATGCAAGTTAACAACACGCCTGTATGTTGGTGATTAGTAGATGGACGTATGCGTGGTTGCAGTAATATATCTGCAGCAGGGTTTATGGTAGGGTAGATCCGGCGGGCTCAGGGTCGTTCTTTGACTTCCTCAATCTTGAGGCAGCATATGAAGAACCGGATAACTCCAAAGTTGCAAAATGGAACACGAGAGACCTTAAGCACAGACTTGACGACTTTAAGTGCACGGCCTTAAAACAAAATGGATGTTTCGCAATAGTGGCTTCAAGAATCCCATAACCTTCAGCCCCGAATCCCTAAAACCCGAAACCCAACAGGCACCCTTAACGGAAATTTCCGAATCCTAAACCCCAAACCCATGAACCCCACAGATATTCATAGTAACCCTTACAGTGACCCTTATGTGGAAACTCTCGTAGGAACCTTTTAAATAATCCTGAAAGGAACCCTGCAAAGCTTCGAGGAAGCCCATAGAAGCCTAAAGCCCTAACCCACAAGCCCCCATAATCCACTACTAGGACCTGGAGTGGACCCTTATTCCCTTTTTTAGGGTTCAGGTTCCCAAATAGCCCCCGAAAAACCAAAAAGGGCACCCTTGTTATTCCTAGGTTACTCTTGGGTCCAGACTAATAAAATCGAATAGGGATCTTTGTGACGTAAAGATCTTTCCGGTACTTGTAGTAGCTGACCCTAAACGTCAATCCTTGAAACCCTAAACCCTGAAGCTCAAAACCCTAAACGCTGACCGTTGAA
The DNA here is from genome assembly GCA_003297005.1 of Symbiodinium sp. clade A Y106. Taxonomy (NCBI): domain Eukaryota; class Dinophyceae; order Suessiales; family Symbiodiniaceae; genus Symbiodinium; species Symbiodinium sp. clade A. Next base: position 92,661 of record BGNK01001172.1, on the reverse strand, counting down.
GGAACCCCAAACCCTTGCCAACCCCCAAAAGCCTTTCTGCCATTGCCGAGGTCCCTAAAGGGAGCCTTTTGCGTCCTAGCCATGCTGCGCGTGATGGGCGCCCGGGCATCTTACGTTTAAGGGATCCTTTATTAGGGGACCTCTATGCGAAGAAATCTACGGGGTTTTAGGGTGGCTTGATAGGGTCATCAGGGTCAGAGTAGGTTTGTGGTATGACTACTATAGGGTGGTTCAAGTGTTTCTACTTGTTTTTTGCATTTTATGGGGTTGTTGAAGAGTTGTACAGTGTTTATGGGCTTAGGATTAGGGGTTTAGGGCTTCGGGGTGTCGGGGTTTAGGGGTGCAGGGATTCAGGGTCGGCTTGCGAGAACTCCCTGGAGTTTGAGTTCAGAGCTGTCTCAAGAGAGTTTAAGGTTTAGGATTTAGGGTTTGAGGGAGAGGCGATTTAAAGAAACAGAGCTTTCATATAGCGGCCCTGAATAATAATTATTATTTCTACGGGTTGCCCGGTATATATGTAGTCTAAAACTGCAAGCCATAGGTCTTATTATTCACTCAGGCACCTACATTAGGGTGCAAAACATAAGATGTGGGTCGATGGCTTTATAGGAATACTGTCCAGAGTACTCACCTGTTCTCAAGCTGGGTCAATCCTAGGGCCTAGGAGCATTCATAATTAGAACAGCGTTTCGGGTGGTATATTACCGTATTGTAGTGTGTCTATGTATATAACTTTGTGTAGGGTTTGAGGGCATATTATGGTACAACTGTTTTGCGGAACCCTATAGGAGCACTGAATTCAGCCCCTTTCATTACAGGGATCGGGGTTGCCGGCGCCAAGGAGTGACAGTGGTACAGCTGATTACATCTGTTTTAGGGTTAATATACCTGTCTACATGATTCCTTGTTACCTTAGCCTACCAAACCCTACATTTTTGCAGGTTCTTATTCTAAACCCTAATATGGATTTTATAGGGACCCTACAAAAAAGTAGGTTAAGGTATAGTTGCATTACCTGTTCTAACTAATAAGGCCCAAGGCCCCTGCACTGGTGTAGTCCATCCCACGCTTGGGGGCTCAGGCCAGACCGTGCTACTTTTACCTAGAAGTAGAGTAGGTAACCTTTAACCTTTTTGGGGTAGTATAATCCCTATATAATCCTTGTATTATGAAAAAGGTTAACCTTTAGTTCCCCATGATACCCGACAAGTAGGTTTACGGCTGATGGACAAAATCCTGCATTACCCATAATAAGGAATATACCATAACTCCCATAGTTTAGGGTCCTTAGGGTCATGCAGGATTTTGTCCATCCACCATATCAAGGGACATTGAGGTGCTCTAGGGTTTTTTAGGGTGGTTAAGGGGATTTTGGGGCCGTCTTGGAACACATCGCGTAATCCGGTCTACGGATTCCCGGTTGTGTTTTGAGGCTGGTTTAGAGTAAACCCCATAAAGTTGGAAACCGGATCAAGGCCAAATAGTGCTGGGATTCCCTATACATTACTCTTAAGGATTGAGGCTACTGGGTTCTCAACTTTTCGGCTTCTACTGTAGAGCTTAGGTTTGGTGTATCAGTGCTTCGGTTCGGGCTTGAGGTTGGGCTCTCGGGTTGAGGGTGGAGGATTTTGGCTTACATTAGGATTCTGACCCTCAACCATATACCCTAAGGGTCCAAAGGACCCAATAATCGGGTACTCGGGTTTATGATAGTAGTTTTGTAGGCTACTGTTTTGGAGAGTATATGATAATTAGGTACTTAGACCCTTCGGGATACTTTCCCAAGCAACAGCTCAGGTGACATGGTCTTTCAGGGCAGCTTCACTGCTCCTGTCGGAATCGCAAGCTGGCTGCACAGCCGGAGCGTGCTAGTTTGGGCTTCGGGTTTAGGGTTGATGGTATTAGGGGTTGGGGTTTTGTTGGGAAGTCAAAACCGAATCACTGAAGCCCCTGAGCCGTATATTGTAGGGTTTCGGGTTTAGGGTTGCAGCCTTAAGCCCTAAACCAGCAGGAAATTCGACAGCCGACATGCTGTAAGTCTTGCGGTTTGGTTGGCATGGGCTCTGCGCACACAACTTTGATGGCCCTAAACCCTAAACTTTGCCCAAGGCCCTAAAACTTTTTTTAACACGTCGGACGATCGCGTGATGTGCCGAATCAGCAATTCCCAGTCCGGTGATGTGTAGCAGATCGATGAGCACCAATTACGCCCTACATCCGCCAACCCTACTTTTTTGGTATGCGCTTAAAAGCCCCTAAAATAGATTTATAGGGACCCTGCAAAATGCAGGTTTTGGCCAACGAAGGGGTCCGCACAATACGACAGCTTGGGGTGGGGTCATGTCCGAAGCTGTTTTCTGAAATTCCCAAGTTCCGCAACCCGAAACCCCGAAAGGAAGGTCCAAGACTGGTGCAAGATAAACCTCCTATTTCGCTGAGTATTGAGAGAGTGACCCAGAGAGTCCATACATACTAGCATCAGCTGCTACCATCATCGAACTATAGGTCCCAACAACTACAGTAGGGAGTGTCTTTCGGGGCCCTGGTACATACTGCTGGTGCATGTTTAACCTTACAACCTAAACCCTAAACCCCCAAACCCTACCCTAAACCCCCAAACCCTACCCTAAACCCCTCCACCCTAAACCCTCCCTAAACCCTAAACACTAAAACCCTGAATCCTAAACCCAGCCCGAAACACTGAGCCCTCTTGGCAAATAAGATGGCCTGAGGACTTGTCTGGACAAGTGGCAGCTGCTCGGACGTCGGCTTTGGTCCTAGGGTTTTGGGTTTGGAGCTTAGGGTATAGGGTCAAGGTTTTTTGGGGTTTTGGGGTCTATGGTTTTTGTTTTTTTTTTTCGGGTTTTGTGCTTAGAGTATTCAGGATGCAGGGTTTTGGGATTTGTGCTCAGGGTTTAGGTTTTACGGTTGGGGCAGAAACTTGTACAAGCTTGTTCCGGCGATGGTAAAGGTTGGTAGAAGTTCTAAAGCCCTCAGCATCCGTTGAACTCAGGCTGCATTCTCCAAAACGGATCCGGATTGTTTTTTTTCCAGGTGCTTGGCTTGACTGTGGCATCTTCTTTGGAGCTTTGCGTGCGAGGGGCATGCGGGTCTGGAACCTTTGTGTTTTCCCGATTGAGCCAAGGGCGCTTAAACAAGGCGCTAACTTGTAACCTCGCACTACCAACTAGAAACCGCAGACTCTAGAATTCTTGCAGATTCATGTACATGCTTGCCAGCTTGGGGATTGTAGCTGATATCCATGATACCCTGAGCGAGTCATACGGCTTCTCTGTGGATCACACCGTGGTGCACCCCAAGTCAAACCGCCCGATTTCCTCACACTCCGAAACCCTAAACCGCCAAGCGTAATGCCAACGGCCCCACAACCCACACTTGGAGATCTGAGTATGGAATTCAGAGAATCCCCGATTCATAGTAAACCCGGTTCTTGTATATAGTAGTCGTGGGACACCGAACGCGTCACAAAAATGTACAAGAATTCAATGGTTCAGGACACTTACAGTGATGGAATCAGTAGGTTCGCAGCAAAATCCTTATTGAGGCAGGGTTATGTTTCGGAGGTCGACATCACACCCTAGGCTCTCTTGAACCATGCACTGTTCGACGAGGTGGTGACAGGGCCATCGCGCGGCGGCATCGGCTTTGAGACGGTATTCTGGCAGCGGGCGATGGGGTGGAGGGTGCCGGGGAGTTTGGCTTGCGCAGGAGTTCGAGGATGCAGTTTGCAAAAGTAACCAAGAGGGTCCATATACACTACCATTATGGAATCAGGTCCCAACAAACCATCCCCATTATGGTTTTTGGGACCTAATTCCATAACAGGACCCTCTGGGTAAGTAGCGTGACATGAAAGCCACACGTTTCGTGGCTGACATGAACCTTTGGACTGGTTGCGGTATGCGGTGCTTCGAGAAATTATATGTGGCCTCGGGTTGAAACCTCACTGTTTAGGGCTTAGGGTTTAGGGGTGTAGGGTCCGACATGCCAGATCCCCAAGCCTTCAAGCCGCGCGCAAGGTTTCATGAACAAACCCGACACACCGGAACTTAAGTTTCACAAAGCCCCTAAACCATCCTAAACCTCGAAACCCGAAGAGCTCTAATTAGCCCCGCAGCACTCGACTTATACACCTTCCCCTTGGGCTCCAGTTACCTAAATATATGGTTACTGGGGTACATAACTCATGGCTAGTAACCTACTTAAAGGATCATGGGACTTAGTAAGCAGGTTATAATTGGGGTTATAAGTCACCTAAGTGGGGTTATCCTAATCAGAACCTAGATATAACCTTACTTACTAAGTCCCATGAGCCTTTAAGTAGACCCTAAACCCTAAACCTTTAAAGGGAACCCTGTTATAGAACCCTACAGTACCCTTAAAAGGAACCCCTAAGCCCTTACTTACTAAGTNACTAAGTCCCATGAGCCTTTAAGTAGACCCTAAACCCTAAACCTTTAAAGGGAACCCTGTTATAGAACCCTACAGTACCCTTAAAAGGAACCCCTAAGCCCTTACTTACTAAGTCCCATACTATTTAGATAACTGGAACTCTAAGGTTCTATAAATGGCTTCTAGAAACCCCCAGGTTGCCTTCAAACCCATGCAAACCTTGGACCCGAGATCCCTGCGCTGCTAAGTCTACTACTTAAAGGCTCATGGGACTTAGTAAGTAAGGTTATAACTAGGTTCTAATTAGGATACCCCCCCTTAGGCCCAATTACAACCTACTTACTAAGTCCCATGATCCTTTAAGTAAAGGCACCCCCAACACTTGAGGGTTAAGGTTTCGTCTGAGGCGCTGGGCTTGGCGCAGCGAGGTGCCAAAGTGCTCCTGGCGGCGCGCCCCTTCGATGCAGAGGATGGGTTAAATACATGTATGTAAACATGCATAAATGTATGTATCCCTAAACCCTGCTCCAGTCACTTATAAGGCCCCTTTATTACTTGGAGCCCAAGCGATAGCATTACCGGTGTTAGTCGTACCTGTAGTAGCATGGCCGGGAAGACGTCTGCACCACTTGCGCGGACAGAAGATGTGCTTTTCAGTGTACATTGCCCCAAATCCACCTTTTCACGCTCTCACTTGCTATGTGTGGGCAGTGTGGGCAGTGCAAGATCTTTTCGCGTCGAGGCGTCTCAGATCCAGCGATGAGAGGGGGCATAGGGGGCAATTGACGAACACACACTATAAAGCAGTGCAAGCTCTCGTTCGCCCGGCCTACAACACCTCTATAATGCTATTGCTACTGCCACTGCCGCTGTCGCTGTCGCTGCTGCTGCCGCTGTCACTGCCACTGCCTCTGCCTCTGCCACCCCGACTGCAACTCGTACTCCCACTCCCACTCCCACTCCTACTCCTACTCCCACTGCTCCTCCTCCGCCTCCTACTAACCTACTACTACTACTACTACTAACTACTACTAACTACTACTAACTACTACTACTACTACTACTACGACTACTACGACTACTACGACAACTACGACTACAACGACGACGACTACTACTAGATTGTGCCACCAATTGAGAGCCGATCGTTTTCACCGCAGCCGCTGCACCTCTCCAAATTCAACGAGGCGTAGCCCACTGTAGGGTAGCCAGTAAGAAGGTCAAGTTTGAGGGGCATGATCTCGTCACTTTGAAGGTTCAGGGTTTTCAACTTTCGACACCAAGCTGCAACTGGGGAAGACGATCCTTTAGAACTGCTTGAGATTCGAGACCTCTCGTGCAGTAACTTGTTGCATAGGCCCAGCAAGAGCAAGCGCAAATCTGCACACACGACGATGCCGGGCTGTGCTGCGTTGCCACTTGGATGAATTTCAGCGCGACGAGGTTTGTTCTCGGGCTCTTGTTTTCTTGCAGGACGTTCTTGCATCGGCCGAGGCAGCGCATGCCGCTGATGCCGCAGCCGCTGCACCTCTCCAAGTTCAGTGACGCGTAGCCCTCTTTAGAGTAGCCAGTAGGAAGGTTAAGTTTGAGGGGCATGATCTCGTCACTTTGAAGGTACAGGGTATTCAATTTTGTTGACACCAAGCTGCAGCTGGGGAAAACGATCCTTTAGAACTGCTTCTTTGGGGTAGCCAGTAGGAAGGCTAAGTTTGGGGGGCATGATCTCGTCACTATGAAGGTACAGGGTTTTCAATTTTGTTGACACCAAGCTGCACTTGGCGAAAACGATCCTTTGGAACTGCTTCTTTAGGGTACCCATCAGGAAGGTCAAGTTTGAGGGGCATGATCTCGTCACTTTGAAGGCTCAGGGTTTTCAACTTTTCGACACCAAGCTGCAACTGGAGAAGACGATCCTTTAGAACTGCTTGAGATTCGAGACCTCTCGTGCAGAAACCTTTTTTGCATCAGCCGAGGCCCACAGCATGAGCAAGCGCAAGTCTGCGCGCACGACGATGCCGGGCGGTGCAGCGTTGCCACTTGGATGAATTTCAGTGCGACGAGGTTTGTTCTCGGGCTCTTGTTTTCTTGCAGGACGTTCTTGCATCGGCCGAGGCAGCGCATGCCGCTGATGCCGCGCCGCTGCACTTCTCCAAGCTCAGTGACGCGTAGCCCTCTTTAGAGTAGCCAGTAGGAAGGTTAAGTTTGAGGGGCATGATCTCGTCACTTTGAAGGTACAGGGTTTTCAATTTTGTTGACACCAAGCTGCAGCTGGGGAAAACGATCCTTTAGAACGGCTTTTCTAGGGTACCCGTCAGGAAGGTCAAGGTTGAGGGGCATGATCTCGTCACTTTGAAGCTTCAGGGTTTTCAACTTCGACACCAAGCTGCAACTGGGGAAAACGATCCTTTAGAACTGCTTGAGATTCGAGACCTCTCGTGCAGTAACTTGTTGCATCAGCCGAGGCCCAGCAAGAGCAAGCGTTGCTTTCTTGCAGGATTTTCTTACATCGCCGAGTAAGACGTAGCATCCTTTGGAGTAGCCAGTAGGAAAGTCAAGATTGAGGCAAGCTCGTCACCCTAAGGGTTCAGGGTTTTTCGAACTTTTCGGCACCAAGCTGCAACTACCAAAATCGATCCTCCAGAACTGCTTGAGATTCGAGACCTCTCGCTCAAGATTGCACGTACGGCTCCGGTCGCTGATCGGCGCTCGTTTGCCGGCACGCACGCTACTGCTACTGCTACTGCTACTGCTACTGCTACTGCTGCTGCTGCTGCTGCTCCTGCTCCTGCTACTGCTACTGCTACTGCTACTGCTGCTACTGCTACTGCCACTAGTACTACTAGTACTGCTAGTACTGCTAGTGCTACTAGTGCTACTAGTGCTACTAGTGCTACTAGTGCTACTAGTGCTACTAGTACTACTAGTACTACTAGTACTACTAGTACTACTAGCACTACTAGTACTACTAGTACTACTAGTACTACTAGTACTACTAGTACTACTAGTACTACTAGTACTACTAGTACTACTAGTACTACTAGTACTACTAGTACTACTAGTACTACTAGTACTACTAGTACTACTAGTGCTACTAGTGCTACTAGTGCTACTAGTACTACTAGTACTACTAGTACTACTAGTACTACTAGTACTACTAGTACTACCAGTACAGCTAGTACTGCTAGTACTGCTAGTACTGCTAGTACTGCTAGTACTGCTAGTACTGCTAGTACTGCTAGTGCTACTAGCACTGTTAGTACTACTAGTACTACTAGTGCTACTAGTACTACTAGTTCTAGTACTACTACTACTACTACTACTACTACTACTACTACTACTACTACTACAACCAGCACTAACAGCACTACCGGCACTACCCCTAGCACTACCAGCACTACCAGCACCACCACTACCACGACCACCAACCACCGACCACCGACCACCCACCACCGACCACCGACCACCTACCACCTACCACCTACCACCTACCACCCACCACCCACCACCTACCACCTACCACCTACCACTTACCACTGCCACTACCACTACCACTACCTTGGTCCATGATAGGTTCGATAATGAGAATGTTAAGAATACTCGTGATAACCTGAAGAGTGAGATTAATGCTGATGGTGTCTTGATGACGATGATGGGTTTTTTGATAACTTGTGGTTGCCGCTGCCATAAACATGCTGTATTGTTGTTGAAGGGTCGGATGTTTCGAGTTCATGCCGAAGGCAACGTCGAGAAGGCGGATGCTGATGCTGCCGTTATTTCGCAGGACTTGAAGCAACATGTCCATGTTCGGCATCATTCCCATGTCAGGTTTTCAGCAACACCAGTCGCCGTAACGGATTAGCATCAGAACATATCTGCACTAGGCAAGGCTCCTTTCTTCAAGGATGACCACCGCTAGTTTTGACCTTGCAGAAGTGACATGAAGCCTACGAAGACGTAGCCTGCAGCGGTTCATGCAAGCCCGAAAGCATTGAGCTTCTTCGGCCTCGAAGGCCCGAAGCCCTGAATCCGAATTCGTTTCAGTGCAAGCTGCAGGAGTACTACTGTAGGGGCCTTAACAATTAGAGCAGGGTTTCGGGATGTTTCGTGTTATAAGTTACATTATATATTGTCTTGGGTAGCCTGCTTGTGGCTACTTGATTATCCTATAGCATGGGAGGGTAGGTATCCCAAACTAAACAAGGTACTGCAAAACAGGGTCGGGGTTTCAGGTTTACAGCCTTGAAAAGGATCCTATGAAGGAACCCTGACGTGGTCCCTACCAAACCTTCCTTCTTAGGGCTCCCTATTATAATTTTGTTTTAGGTCCTTAAAAAGGTAGGTTATTTGGGGTTAAGGAGAACCCTAAGCCTGACGGACGACGAATCCTCCCACTGTTCGGGTAGGAGGCCGGCATCAAGGAGAAACCGCAGGCGGCCGCAGGGCATATAGGGTTCGTTTACGGCGTCCAGGTTTAGGCAGTTTTTTTTTGTTTTTTTCAGGTTTGTGGGTTGCATTAAGGCTGAAGTTTCATTGTCGCACCAGTAGTAGTTTTAGGGCTAAGGCTGTTCCATAAAGGGTCATAAAGGTGCGTGGCGGGCTATGTTCAGCTTCAGGCGGATATGAGGACCAGGGTTCAGGGCTTAGGATTTTCAGAGTTTCGGGTGCTCAGTTAGAAGCTAGACAGATTCAACAAAGTTATCTTCGTGACATATAAAACCAACTCAAGGGCAGCCCTGGCACCAAGTATCCGGGTTGAGGGTTTCGGGTGCCGGTTTTTGGGTTTAGGGTTCCGGTCCTTCTTCCACGTTCTTGAGAGCTTTGGATCCTCACTTAGTCGCCGAAGCTTGCTGGGGACAACAGACAAGAAATGATATTATGTGGCTTTCGCCAAGTAAGTTTATCAAACCTAACCCATGTATCCATCCCTAAACCCTCAACCCCTAAAACCTAAACCCTTAACACCCCTTAACCTTTAACAACCTTAAGCCCTTAACATGCCTTAACCTTTAACAACCCTAAACCGTTAACATCCCTTAACCTTTAACCCTAAACTGTAGGGATTTGTGATCGGAAGTGTATTCTGGTCTCAGCTTGTTCGAATCTGTCGGCCCCTCGGCGGACCATGTTTCTGGGATGATCCGAAATTTAAGGTTTGGGGAGCTAGGTTCCTAAATAATTAAGACCGAATAGTAGGAAAAAAGGGTACCCTTATTATGAAGGGGCTAATCAGCGACCTAGTTTAAGGTTTGGGGAAGGATCCTGGGGGAATATGACATTTCGTCTAAAGCACTCAAGCTACAAGAGGCCTTTGGCCTCCAATCCAAGCAGACTCTGAACTCTAAAACCCCCTGAACCCCTGCAAGTATATCGCCTAGACCTAAAACCCTTAACCCCTAAACTCTAAACCGCAAGGGCCCTAAACCCTAAACCCTACACTCTAACCCCTAAACTCTTAAACCCTAAGGGCCGGCTGCAACGCTTTCGTGATCCCCTGTGTCGCAGCATCTTTAGAGTTTAGGGTTTAGGAAAAGACACCCACAGCCTTTAAGTTACCAATGTCCCGTAGAAGAGAACGGTTTATATGCAATGTCCCGTAGAAGAGAACGGTTTATATGGTTCTTTAGTATTGAATCCTTAGTTCAAAAAAGGCATCGCTTTCCAGAAACGCCGACACAAAAAGGCACCTGCCAGCCCGTCTATAAGCACTACATACACAGCGAAAAGAATCAATCCACTCAAGAACGTCTTTCAACCCTGTGTGTCATACCCCGAACCCTAAACCCTAGAGAGCTCTTCCAAGTTCCAGGTCATCAAATGTGACGTATCCAGCACGCAGAGCGTCAGAGATGCCGTGCCTTGACCCAAACTTGGTTTAAAGTTAAGGGCTTGATGAAGCCAATAATGAGTGATGCACTTCTTCAGGGTTCCTCAGTATGAGATCTAGTTACATGGAAAAACTTCAAACTCAAAGCATGCAATCTCTCTCTCTCTCTCTCTCTTTGTCTCTCTCTCACTCTCTCTCTCTCTCCCTCCCTCCCTTTTACATGTATGTCACTGTCTGTCTGTCTGTATGTATGTATGCACGTGAGCGTGTCGCATGTATGCATGTATGCATGTAGCTATGCATGCACATACAGGCATGTATACATTACATACATGCATACATGCATACAGACATCCCCGGACCTACCACGAGCCAGGCCGCTGTAGTCGTTGTGTTCTGTCCCTGCCTCGCGTGTCTGCATCGTTTCAGCCAATAGCTACACCCTACAACTGAGGGCCCTAAACCCTAAACAGGCTTAAACCCCCTAAACCCTCAACCCCTTAAGCAAACAAAAATAAACTAAACCCCCAGCCCTACACCCCAAGTGACGCACCCTGACGTTTTTCTCCTTGAATTACACCGCACAATAGAAACCACCCATTGACAAGTTACCGCATTAAAGGACACAAAAGAGCTAATTCAATTGAATGGAAGCCCCTAAACCCTAAACCCTAAACCTTAAGCCCGAAACCCTAAACCCTAAACCCAATCTCACGAAGACATGAACGAATGCAGTGCTGAGGCCAGCGCCATCCTCTCTCAGCAGCCTGGCTTTCGGTTTAGGGTTTACAGGGTTTAGAAGGGTTAAGGGTTTAGGGTTAAGGGTTTAGGGTTAAGGGTTTAGGATTTAGGGTTTAGGGTTAAGGGTTTAGGGTTTGGCTTTCCAGAGAAGTGCATCCACGTGTACTGCTTGGTCTGGACGGTTATTTCCGATAGTTGTGTCGTCCCGAACTACTGTACTGTGTCCAGACGGTAGTGTTGTATTACCAGTTGTAGCCATTCCACCTACGTGCGCTCGGCAACTCCAAGTCAGAGCAGCCTCCTATGCAACCTGCAGCCCGCGGTTACTCCTTCCATTACTGCTGCGGCTGCTGCCGCCGCTACTGCTGATGTTGCACCTGCTATTGCCACTGCAACTCCCACTCCCACTCCTGCCTCTACTTCTACTTACTGCTACTACTCCTATTTCTCCTTCTGCTCCTACTGCTCCTACTACTACTACTACCACCACCACCACCACCATGACGTAGGGGACGAACACGCGAAAACGGCAACCAGCACATCCTCCTTATTATCATCGTCATCATGGTCCTATTGGAATCCTCGCCATGCACCAACATCATCGTCATCCCAATCGCCATCGGCATCACCCCTTTTGGGATCCTCCTTTGGCAAAGGTATCCGAAGATTGACATCCTCGTCGACAATGCCGGGGCTGTCTTCGACGATGCCGCTGGACTCGAAGAGCGTGCGTGGCCCCTTCGGGATTCAGGGTTGGGGTGAGCGCTTCAGAGGTTTAGAGTGGATCATGCAGGGTCTGAGCGGTTCAGGGCTTGTGGTCAGTGTTTAGGGGCCCTAAACCCTAAATTGCGGGTTCATCTGAACCGCAGATTGTAGGTCATTGTAGCTTTTCGGAGCCTTGCCAAAGTCAATGCATTGTTTGTCCTTGTAGCTTCTGCCTTGTTGCCAAACAAATCTTTAGGAGCAAGCTTGCTAGTTACTGAAGCGAGTAGAAGGAATTTCTCTGCTTATCGAGCTGCTATGACTCCTATACGAGCCACTGCGTGCAAGACACGGCAAGCCAGGCTGCATGCATGTGGAAAGATGTGGTGGTACATCGCTAACAGCCATGAAGCAAACCTTACAGTAGAAACAGCAGCCGTTGTACATCTGTTTCAAGGCGCTGATGGTGTATAGTATATCATTGCCGTCATCGTTGTCACCATTCAAGCCTGAAGCCTAGCCTTGAAGCAGAAACAAGGTTTTCCACAAGTTAGCGGGGGTTTAGAGTAACCCTACTCCGACTCCCACATCTGAACATCGGGCACTCATGCACCCAGTTCACCTAGACTTCAGCATAAGCCCAGTGATCAGGAAGTTCTGATTCGCATGCTAGAAACAGTGCACCTTGAATTCTAGATTCTAACCCCTAAACCCCGATCCCAACGCCACAAGGCCAAAACGGTGGAGAATGGCATAGAGATCACATTTGCGACGTGCCTTGCCAGCTCTTGTGGGTTTACAGGTTCGGGGATAAGGGTCTGGGTTCAGTCCAGGGGTTTACTTAAAGGCTCATGGGACTTAGTAAGGGCTTAGGGGTTCCTTTTAAGGGTACTGTAGGGTTCCCTTTAAAGGTTTAGGGTTTAGGGTCTACTTAAAGGCTCATGGGACTTAGTAAGTAAGGTTACAACTAGGTTCTAATTAGGATAACCCCACTTAGGGGACTTATAACCCCAATTATAACCTACTTACTAAGTCCCATGATCCTTTNAGGCTCATGGGACTTAGTAAGTAAGGTTACAACTAGGTTCTAATTAGGATAACCCCACTTAGGGGACTTATAACCCCAATTATAACCTACTTACTAAGTCCCATGATCCTTTAAGTAGGCTTTATAGGATTTAAGGAGGGTTTAGGGTCTAGGGAGACGGAGTTGAAAGGCAGAGGATGTCTACCCATCCACATGTTTTCAATTGGAGCCTTGAACCCCAGCCCATCCAGAACAAAATTGTGACATTTTTACCCACAACCACATTTGCGGGATAAAAGTACTTCTATACCAATTTCTAAGAAGGATCTTGAGCCCTTGTGGACTTTCCAGACGTTGAGAGGTTTTGCAGAAACTTCTTTAAATCTACGGTACGTTTGTCAGCAGCCCGAACTCTAGAAACCAACCCTATAAATCATTATAGCTCGCCAGTAAATCTCAGCAAATGCCTGTAAGACCCAACCCTATCTACACAGTCGATACCACGAGCAAGGAACCCTTACACGAAAATTGTAGTCCCGGAGTCGCTGCTATGGCGAAAATACTGACCAACCGCGAAGGTGTGTGCTCGGCCATCACCTGCTCAACTACTTGCTGAAGCCCAGGCGACTCGTGCGCCTTGGCTGAAATTAAAGCAGTTGTTATGAAGGTCGTCTGGATAAATAGGAAAAGTACACGTTCTGTTCTTATAGCCCATATATATACATATATACACACATATATATATTATACATTATATATATATATATATATATTTATACCAGAAACTACTTTTTTGTAGGGTCCCGCTACCTTCCAGTGTTGAAGAGACCCTGGTTTACATTCAGCATCTGCCCTGCCGAGTAGGATCCTTGAGGGTTTAGGGGTTCGGGTTTAGGGTTCAGGGTTTAGGGTTTTGATACAATACCACCTATATGTCTGGCTTCAGTAATTTTGAGCAGCCAAAACTCTAAGCCCCAGGGTTTATGGTTTAGGGCCGATGGGTCTCAAGCCTGAATCATAAGTTCGAGATTGTGCACATTTCGTCCGCATCACGGGTCTGTATCAAGACTGTACCAAAACTTGCTTCTAGTAGGTTAATATTGTAGGCAGTGAACCCTATTAACCCAAAACCCCAGCCTAACCTTATTTGGTGGTAACGTGCCGAAGTTGGGATTCAGCTGTCCGGCTTCCCCACTTCGATTTTGGAGGCTGCGTTGTGTTAGGGTTTGTACTCTGGGCTAGACGACCTGCTACGAGAGACAAAATACCCACTATTACGGACTATGAGGGCTTCATTGAAGGGAAACGGGGGGGAGGGTTCCATGGTAGACCTTAACCTTAAGCCTAGACCCTTACTACCTGAAGAACCACATGCGACATTGCTCAGTTTTTGAGGTGGGTGACTGGTGACATCTATGCCATTGCAGACCCTTGGTTTCAAGCATTTTAGGGTTTAGGGTTTAGGGGTTTAGGGTTTAGGATTTTAGGGGTTTAGCGGTTTAGGGTTTAGGGGTTTAGGGTTTAGGGTATTCTAGGCTTCGGGCTTTCACGGTTCAGGGTTCACGCTTTGGGTTTTGGGCTTATGTAGGGGTTGGTGGTTTTAGGTTCAGGGTTAAGCGTTGAGGGTTCAGGGTTGGGGTAAAAAAGCCGTAGGCGGGATGTTGAATTTGCATTCAGCGCAGCACGGAGCGAATAGCACGAGTGCATAGGAGTGTCGGGAAACAGGTCTTCAGTATAAGATCCCAGCATTGTAACCTAGAAGTAGAGTAGGTAACCTTTAACCTTTTTGGGGTAGTATAATCCCTATATAATCCTTGTATTATGAAAAAGGTTAACCTTTAGTTCCCCATGATACCCGACAAGTAGGGATCCCAGCACCCTAAACTCTAAACCCCTAAACCCCTAAACCCTGAACCCCTAAACCCTAAGTAAACCTCAGCTGAGACTGCAACCTGATTGTATTAAGTCTCTCCTCGCGAGGTTTAGAACAAATGTTGAAAGCAAGTGCAGCAAAAAAAGCACTGAAAGCTTGGGCACTGCCCCCAACTGTCCAACAGTTAGATAACATATATAACTTTAATGGTAGATGTAATTGTATATATATATATCCCTTAACATGACCCCTAATATAGACTGTTACAGGGTGAGGGCAGTACCTAACTCCAAGTGCGACATACCCTACACGAGTTCAGCCAGTAGACACCATGAACATTGGCCACCCACCCGGAATCAGGGTTTAGGGTTTAGGGTCCTACCTAGACCCCCCAACTACCCTCTAACATACCCCAAATACCCACTATTAAGGGCCATTAGGGCTCCATTAAAGGGCCCTTGGGGGGTCTTGGTAAAGCCTAATCCTTTAAACTACAGAGACTTGCACCTGACACCTGCTGCGCGAATGTGTAAAATGCTCAGGCTTTAGCTTCGGTCGTGGTTCATAAAAAAGATTAGAACATGGTAGACAAAAGTTGAAATGCCCATACCCAGACCCCCTTCTTCCTACTTTTGGGGTCCAGGTAAACCCTAAGCCCCAAAATTCCATTGAGGATGGTACTGCAGATCCGTTCCACAAGGGCAAAGGCATCCCTGCCTACGCCAACGCCTGCTTGTCCCGCACCTCGTCCCTAATTCCCTTATAGGCTCCACGACTCACATGTTGATGCTCCCCAAAGTCATACTGGTTTGTCTTTGTGATTTCAGTTTGCCTCGTCAGCCTTACTGATTTTTTGACACTGAGTCCCAATCCTAATCTCTACACCAGCACCCTCTACGATATGCTATAAAGACGGTGTATGTAAATCTCCGTAATAATTTCAATAAGGCCGGAGATTTCACTTGCAAGGCCGTCAGGCCTTAACAAAGCACATTTGCAAGCCCATTCAATTATTCAGGCCCCTTTTTTGTTTGCGTTGTTGTTATTACAAAAGTCCTTGATCTCGTTGATTAGCAGCCCTGCCGAGGCATCCTTCTCGCCAGAGAGACGAAATCCCGGACGAGCGGAGAGGCATCGCGGTTTCGCCAGAGTTTTATGATGTTTTATGCTTTACGTTTCAGGGTTGCATTTTGACTTGTAGAGCGTAATCTTATGCAGGGGGTTGGGGCCTTTAGGATTCATAGAGCCCTGGGGGGTGTGGTTTTGGGTTTCGTTGTTGTGGTCTTCGGGTTTGGGATGTTGAATAGCGTAACGCCGCACCAATGGAGAACCCTTCTGCTGCGTATGGCAAAAAACTCGACCCTGTGCTTCTAAACCCCGCAGCCAACCCCTAAACCCTAAACCCCTAAACCCCTAAACCCCTAAACCCCTAAACCCTAAACCCCTAAACCCTAAACCCCCAAACCCTAAACCCTAATAGGGTATTCAGCCCTTAAGGACTCCTAGACTCGAAGCCGAGGTGATTTCTGTTCACCCGGGTGCCGCCAGGCTGAAGAGTTCTTTCATGCAGAGACAAGGGCTTCAGGGTTTGCTGAAGTGCTCAAGGGACTTGTAAGTAACTTAGAAGTAAGTTTATAACTAAGATAGCCCCACTTAGGGGCCTTATAACCCCAGTGTATAACCTGCTTACTCAGTCTTCTGAGCACTTTTGGGAGTTATTTGGCCTCTTGGCTTAGGAAGTCCAAGGGTGTGGAGTGTTCAAGGCTTTGGGGCGGCTGGAGGTCGAGTCTATGTGGGAGTTTCCGAAAATTAGGGGTACCTTATTTTGGGGTCCTTGTAATCAGGATCCTACTATTTAGGGTACTATAATGGGGTCCCCTATTTTCGGAAACTCCCATGTGGGATTCATGGGCTCGACGTAGCTGACCAGCGTGCGGTTATTGCCGTGCTGCCGCTATACTCTTCCGAGGGAAGGGCGAATGGGATTTTCTTACTTCCTTCCTCGCTGTGTGTCGTGACAATGTTGTTTAATTGATTTTAATGCGTGTGGTGTGGCTCAGACAGCGGCGCCAGTGCCAGGTTTTTCTTCAGGAGGCCCTAAACCTCATAATTAAGCGCGAAAAGCACCGAAATCCTAAATACCCTAAAAGCATCTAAGAACCATAAAACTTTAAGAATTTTTTAAAGCCCTAGACTCTAAAACATCCTAAAACCCTAGACCCTACACCCTAAACTTTCAACCGAAGCACTATCCGAGGTCATTCAATCGCAGTTCATCAAGGCGAACAACTGCTGCGAAGGCGGCATTGGGGCGTAGGTTCCGTGTGGTTTTGTTTTGTTTTTTCTTTGGTGTTCCCCCAAGGGTCCAAAGGACCCAATAGTTAGGTAATTACTCGGTTGTAGGATAGTAGTTATGCAGCTTAGGATTTTGGAGAGTATATGATTATTAGGTATTTGGACCCTGGGGGGAACCCCTACTATAATTCAATTGGTTAGCTTTTTCGGACTAACCCTCAACCCTAAACCCCTAAACCCCTAAACCCTAAACCCCTAAACCTTAAACCCTAAACCCCTAAACCCTAAACCTTAATAGGGTTTTCAGCCCCTAAGGACCTCCTAGACTCTATGATTATTAGGTACTTGGACCCTTAGGGTTCAGGGTTTAAGGCCTGGGGAGGCTCCACGGTTCTAGAGCTCCAGGACTTTAGGGTTTGAAGGGCGTTGGGTTCAGGGTTTAGGGTTTGGGGTTCAGGGTTGGAGTTTTCGGGTTTGGGGTTTAGGGTTGGAGGTTTAGGGCTTCGGGTTTAGGGTTGGAGTTTTAGGGTTTGGGGTTTAGGGTTTGAGTTTCAGGGTTTGGGGTTTAGGGTTGGAGTTTTCGGGTTTGGGGTTTAGGGTTGGAGTGTTCGGGTTTGGGGTTTAGGGTTGGAGTGTTCGGGTTTGGGGTTTAGGGTTGGAGTTTTCGGGTTTGGGGTTTAGGGTTTGAGTTTCAGGGTTTGGGGTTTAGGGTTGGAGGTTCAGGGCTTTGGGGTTTAGGGTTTGAGTTTCAGGGTTTGGGGTTTAGGGTTGGAGTTTTAGGGTTTGGGGTTTAGGGTTGGAGGTTCAGGGCTTTGGGGTTTAGGGTTTGAGTTGCAGGGTTTGGGCTTTAGGGTTGGAGTTTTAGGGTTTGGGGTTTAGGGTTGGAGTGTTCGGGTTTGGGGTTTAGGGTTGGAGGTTCAGGGCTTTGGGGTTTAGGGTTGGAGTTTTAGGGTTTTGGGGTTCAGGGCTTAAAGTTTAGCATGTGGCACAAGGCTGAAGGTTTTATGGAATTCAGAGTTTTCCCTGCTGCTCTTTGTTCTCGGGATTGTTCCACGTTCACCCTCAACCCTAGTCCCTACCTCACCCCTTTACTGTGTACACGAACAAAACACATCGAAAGCACAGAAAAAGATTGCCATCTCCCCGAACACCCATTCGGCAAACTCAAAAAGACCACCTCGCAGAGTGCGCGTAGAATCGGCGTGTCCGTGTATTTTGTGTTTAACCAAGAGGGTCCATATATACACTACTATTATGGAATTAGGTGGCAAAAACCATAATGGGGATTTTCATTTGGGACCTAATTCCATAATAGTAGTGTGTATGGACCCTCTGGGTAAGTAAGCCCTTAAACCCCGAGTCCCAAATCCTTTAGGGTTTAGGGTTTAGGGGCTTAGGGTTTAGGGGAAAAGCCAAACCCCAAGCACAGCCAATGTCAGCAAGTCCATTGGCTCTTTGAGACTACGTCCAAAAACTAAACCATAAACCTTACCACTGTAATGGATTACAGTGTACCCCAGAAAGTTGGAACATGGATTTAGGATGAACAGTGCTGGGATCTCCTATACTTTGCCTTAGGGGCATGAGGATAATGATGTTCCAACGTTCTGGCCTCTACTATAAGTACATTGACCCTTGGAGTATATCTAGCTAGTAAGACCTCCTGCGGGTGGATAGGTATCGGCTTGAAGATGATGAACTGCAGTCGCATCACTGTCAACCAGGGCGCGCAGGCGCGAGGGTCACCGAAACCTTACATAAGTTGAAAACTAAACCTGGAAGCCCTAAATCCCGCCTCCCCCCCCCAAACTTCTGCCCTTGTCGGAGACGGTAAGTTGAATGGAGCCATACAATCAAATCTACCGATTTGGTTTGGGTGTATCTACAAGGATTTTATTCAAGTTTGATGAAGTTGTTTAGGAGTGTCATGTGGGGTGGACAATCTACTTTAATACAAAACCCCGAATCCCTAAACACTAAACCCGAAACCTCAAACCCAAATCCCCAAAACCCTATGAACCTTAAACCCAATTTTGAGGGTTGTTGAAGTCGGCACCAAGAGCTTGAATGTCGGCTTGGGACTCAAAGCCTATCGTTACGTCCGATTGCTACACACCGCGGTGTGGCGTGCATTTCATATCTAACTGCATAAGCTACATTTCAGCATTCAAGGTTAGAGAGTTAGAGCAAAGACTATGCCACAACGATCGACAGATGAAATCGTCAAGCTTCTCTTTTTCAGACATCGACATCATTTCTACGGGCCATAATCCCCATAGCCCAAACCTAAACCCATACATAAACCCCAGGTACCAGGTTCCAGGCCTTAAGCCCTGTAAACTCTTCAAAATCCGGTCTGATCCCTATCACCAGCAATCCCTCCGCATAGTATAGGGGCATATGGGGGTCTTAGAAATTAATGTTGATTAGGGTCTGGGGGTATGTCATAGTAAACTTTTATTCACACATATCAGTCTTTTTGAATTGTTTTGTTTACGTGGCTGTTTCCTTATTCATGTATTGTTGGTTTTTTAGTTATTTTGCTTATTCATGCTTGTATATATTTACTGTTAAGACAATGGTATGACCCGGTATGTGGTTCGATGGCGGCTCAACCCTAAACCTCGTCAACCCAAAGCCAGGCATCACTCCACGCAGCGACCATTGCTGCAAGCGAGCTGCCGACAGGCCGACACTCTCACGTTTTGGTCAGAATTCAGCGTGTTCTTATGCGGTATTTATAGGGCCTTAGGCTTAGGGGCTTACAGCGTTTATATTTGTTGTGTGTAGAGCTTCGTAGTGTCTGGCCAGTTTTTGTCGGTTCAGCATGTCTTGAGTTCATGTTTTAAGCTGGTTTTAGGATGGTTGAGAAGGTCTTCTGGCGTTGAAGCAATCCAGAGGTTCCAGTGAATAAATACACTCTGCTGGTAGGTTTCTGGTTTCTAGTTTATAGGGTTTGTAGGGCTTGAAGGTCTTATAGTCTTATAATAGGGTCTGCAGGGCTGTTGGGGTTTACAGGGTCATTGGGTTTATAAGGTCTACGTATAGGGGTTAATTTAGGGTTTCGGACTTGAGACGCAGGTCCCAGACCGCGTACCTAAAGGAGCATGTGAGTTAGTAAGTAGGTTATAATTGGGGTTAAAAGTCCACTAAGTGGGGTTGTCCTAATTTCAATCTACTTATAACCTTACTTACTAAGTCCCATGAGCCTTTAAGTTGAAAGGCTTCGAGCTTCGGGTCTCGCCC
The DNA here is from genome assembly GCA_003297005.1 of Symbiodinium sp. clade A Y106. Classification (NCBI taxonomy): domain Eukaryota; class Dinophyceae; order Suessiales; family Symbiodiniaceae; genus Symbiodinium; species Symbiodinium sp. clade A. The sequence goes on along the minus strand of BGNK01001172.1, from coordinate 72,540 downwards.
GTTAGGGTTTAGGGTTTGGGGGTTTAGGGCTTCGGGTCTCGCCAGTTAGTGCTTGCAATTTTTGCGTGCCCCAATGCTACATTAAGCTGCCAAAGGGTAGGGTTCCCACGAATTCTGCATCAAGGTTTGTAATGACAATCTTAAAAAAAATTGGTTATGGTAGTTTGAGGTAAACTCTAAAACCCACTTATATGCTAGTTACCTAGGTACATAGGTAAACTCTAAAACGTATATGCTAATACCTAGGTACATAGAGGGATCTAGGATGTTCGGTTCTGACTCGGAGTAGGTGCTTGTGGGACTTGCCAGAAATGCCAGATACGATATACTTCCACAACAAGTTCGGCTGTTACAAACTGAAGCAGGGGGACATGGCGCTGAACGACGCGAAGGCCGGACGATGCTTCTGGCTTCATTTAGTATAAGGACCATAAGGGTCCGAAAGATTGGTATAAACATTCCCTTGGAGTCCCCATGTAACTGCAATTATATCTCCAGAAAACCTAATCATTCTAGCTGTTCAGGTCCTAAATTAAAAAACCGTAAACCTTTTTTTGGGAAGTTTCTTAGCAGCAAGGAACCCTATTCTAGCTATGAAGGCCCCTATATCCTGGGTTCGCGGATTCAAGGTCGACCAAACCACTGGCACACCTGAAGGCTATAACACTCATCCTGAAGCCCAAAAATGACAACAACAGCTTCATATAGGGGCCTCAATAAATACCAATACTATTTTGGGGGTTCCTGAATATATATGTAGTATAACGGGCCCCAAAACCCTGTTCCAATTGTTATGGCCCCTATAGTATCTCCTGCCCGCGGCAAGGCAAAGGAGCTGTTTGATAAGTGCGACAGCCTCTGCGGCATCGAGCGGAATTCCTAGAACCTGCACGCCGGAACCGCGACCGGGATTTGTTCTAAGTTCCAGTGACTTTGCACTGCCTAAGTAGACAGGACGATCCGATGTTGAGGGACAGTCATATAGAACAAACTCCAGATCTCTTCGGACCCTAACCATCATCCCCTGCAGCAAATTCAAGACCCTTAAGCCTTTAACCCTGAACCCTAAGCCCGAAGCCGAAAACCTAAACCCTAAACCCTTAACCCTTAAAACCCTAAACCGAACCTTTAACCCTGAACCCTAGCCCCGAAACCTAGGTCCAAACCGGAAACGGTGCCTCAAAGGAGGTCGGAGTCAACCCCTTTAGTATTTAGAGTTAAGGGCTGAATATAGGGGCCTGAGTAGTTACCTATACTATTTTGGGGGTTCTTTATTATAATTATAGTATAGTGGGTATTGAGGCCTTTTATTATCGGGTTCAGGGTGTAGTGTTTGGTGCAGGGTTTAGGGTTTGTATGGTTTAGGGCGTAGGGCTAAATATGACTTCAATCTCTGCTTAAGCCGTAGCTTCTTGAACCTCTACGACCCTGAATCTGTTAAATCCTCAAGCCGAAAACTATAGGGGCTGGAAAAGTATTCATAGCATCCCCTGAAAGACCCTATAAGGCATAAAGAACCTATTCAGACATTTCTAAGTCCCCCCACATTAATTAAGCCGTATTTCTGAGATGAGGGAGTTTGCACGTCGCATCTGCAAAGCCTTTAATGTGTGTGCAGACGTCCGGTGATTTACTACAGGAGCCTCAACCCAGACCCCCGGGAGGATCCAAAAAGTAGATCCCTTAATGGGGGTTCCAATATAGCACCCTGAGTAGTATAGGGCCCCAAATTAGGGGATCTACTTTCTAGATCCTCCCGGGGGTCTGGGAATTTATGTCACATCTGAGAATTAAACCCTAAACCCTAAATGTGCCCCCAGAGACTCCAAAATCCCTTAATTAAGGAATATAGGGATCCTGCTATAATTTAAGGCATATTCCTTAATTAAGGGATATTGGAGTCTCTGGGCCTTTAGGGCTTGGTGTTTAGAGTTTGCATTGCCTCTGCATTGTCAGATTTCACTATGATGCAACGTACTTCGCCACAGGCCCTAAAAACAAAACCTATAATGCGGTGCAATGTACTTCATAGGCGCGGCGTGTTGGGAAATTCTCGGGCTTGGGTTCTTGATGCCCGGCCCGGTGATGTAGGCTCGGAGCGGCGCAGACTTTGTGCTAAGCTGGCCTGTCTCAGACCCCAAATGCAGGGTGTGAGGACGAGAGGCTGTTTCTTTGCTGTACAGTCTTCTTTTAATTGATGTTGGATGTAAATTTACCATGGCACGTGCTGCTCATCCAGATATGCGCCCTAAACGTCCAAGTGCAGTTTCCTGCGAAGACTTCGGCTATTTCCGGAGAGGTTTAGGTTCAAGTCCTTTTTGCGGGACTTGTGACGCAGTGCTTCTTCATGGGCGGAGTCTGCAGATGGAGCAGCTGTGGGAAAGTCTCGCCCGACCTCATGAATTGCAGGGGTTTGCTTTAGACTTTGCAAAGTGTCAGGGGAGTTGTTGGTCAGTTGTGTATGTGTACGAACGAATTTACGCAGGTAGGTATGAATGAACGAACGAACGAACGAATGAACGAATGTAAACCATGTATGCAAGCATGCATGTATTTATGCACGCTGCTGCATCTTGGCTTGCTCTGACTGCTGATAGTAAATAGTTAGGTATGAACGAACGAACGAATGTGTGCCATGTAGACATGCATGCACGTGTGCATGTACTCATGCAAGGCCTGTATCTTGGTTTGCCCTGACTGCTGATAGATGGGGATTCGAGGTCGCGGGAAGTACACTTGGGGGCAGAATCCTAGACGGAAAACTGTCGGTGCTGCACGCGTCGAGTTTGCAGACTTCGAGTTTAGCCTCAACTTCCGAGAACATGCGTCGCTTTGGAGCCCTTGATCTCCGAAAACCCACAGCAAAAAAGCCCAACAGCCTAGATGCAAACCCTTTAAGTTCTAGTGTCTATAGGGTTGAGGGTTTAGGGTGGGTTTGAAATCAGAAAATTCGGCCAAGAACCTATAGTTTTGAGGGCTGGGCCCCTAGAATTCGGGGGCATAACCTGCTATCTTGTAGGGTTTGGGTAGGTAAACCGTACTAAATGCCCAAGGGACTTTGTAAGTGGGCTATCCTGAATATAACCTTACTACCCACCTTACTAAGCCCCATGAGAGCCTTTCAGTAAAGCTCAAGTTTCGTGTGGGTCACCAAGCTCAGGCCGAGGGTCCAGCAGCTGCGGATGAGCTTGATCAGGACATTGGGTACCCAGAGAGCCCAATACCCCTTAATTAAGGAATATAGCTTAAATCCTAATATAAGGCCCCTTATAGTTTAAGGCATATTCCTTAATTAAGGGGTATTGGGCTCTCTGGGTACCTTCTTAGGCTTAGGTAGGGTTTAGGGGTTCAGGAGTTCAGGTTTTAGGGTTGAGGGTGCCTGGCGCTAAGAGAGCCCAATACCATGCAATTCGAGGAAGAATCCTTAGAATATGAGGGGCTTCACATTATCATGATTTAAGCGCCATTCCTTCATTAAGCGGTAGTGGGCACTCTGGGTAAGTACCCTCTTAATCCTGCAACAACATAGGAGGCTGAATAATTTTAGCAGGGCGTTGGGGTGTACCATAGCATGGTTTCCATTGGAGTTATTTAGCTTTACCGGGTTGTACGGGGGCACGGGCTCGGGGAGTCCCACCTTTTTGTTTTTTTCGGTTCAGGGCTTAAGGGGTTTAGGCTTTAGGGTGATTGTTTCATTTTGGCATACATGCGTCTTTACAGCGACTTAGCTAAAACGTGGGGCTTGTAATCCTGCAGGGCCCTGAATACTTAGAATGTAGGGATAGTTATAGTATAACTATGTGGTAACACCGAGGAACGTCATTACTTGGTATCGTAGTTATTCAGGTCTTGCTTAGGGCTTTTAGGCATCTACGCAAGCTACGACTATTTCCAGAACCATCCTGAAACCCTTCAAAACGCCTTATTATAAACACAAACCGTACCTAGAACGTGTTAAAGCCTGTCAGAGAAGTCCGTTCTAGACCCTAAACCCTATATAAAGTCCAGAATGCTGATTTTCGGACCTATTGGAGCACTCCCGAGCCCACACTCGAAAACCCCCAACAACCCTTTGAAACCTTGCAAAAAAAACTGCAATTTTTTCAAGACTCCTTCAACCATGCCCTGTAATTCTGACGGGGCGCAAGCCGTCTGGCTGAGTGAATGACGCTTTGGATTGTTTTCTTGTGAATAAAACGGTTTAGGGTGAAGGGGTTTCGGGGTTTAGGCTGAATCGACCAGAACCCAGAACGGCCGCTATGAATAGTCCAGTAAGTTCACTATAGTATTATAGGGCTCATACAAACCCCTACGAGTAAATTGTTCTAGCACTAGTAGATGGTTTGTTAGGATGTAGCGGTGGACGGCTTTGAGGCTTAGGGGCTTGGGGTTGATAGTGGGGTTAGGGTTCAGGGTTTAGCAGGCATGACTTTCAAGCTTACCGAACTCATAATTCCTCGGCAGCCCCACGCCCCACAAACTGAATCCTAAAGGCTCTAGACTCTAGACACCAAACCTCAAACCCTAAATAACTGAGTGTTGCGGCGGGTATTGGCAGGACCTGCGAGAGCTCTTTCCAGAGGTTGCGCTGGCATGATTCGCCTATGGATAAAGGCTTTGCAGGATTTTGTTGAATAGGCTTTCATACGGCTGCACGGGTTGTAATTACGACGGTGTTCGAGATTAGTGAGGATTTAGGAATTGCTTGTAACAGGGGTTTAATTTAAACTTTAAACACTACGTGGCTGACTCCAGGGCAGATTCTACGCCTGAATACTGTAGTACTTAGATAGGAGTTTCCGAAAATTAGGGGTACCTTATTAAGGGGTCCATATAATCAGGAGCCTACTATTTATCTGCATGTTGGACTACTATAGCCTACACTATTGTGGGGGCCCCTTATTCAAAGTATAGCATAAGATACCCCCAAACCCTATTCTAATTATCCCTATACCATAGAACCCTGCTATAGTATCCCTTATAGACCTTTAAGGAACCCTTTAAAGGAGCCCTACGTATTCTATTTTTTATTAAGGCCCCTCTACGGCAACTTGTCAGGATGGCCTTCCTCTTAATGCATTGCAGGCACGTCTGGCCAGCGCTTCATGGCAGGCTTTCGCTGGCTTCGGGTTTAGGGGTTTAGGGGTTCAGGGGCTTACCCTAAGGGTCCAGGTATCTCTTTAGGAGGGTCCGGAATCTCCTAGGGAGAGCCCTTGGGTCTCTTTGGGGTCTCAGAGATCCTACCTTCTGAGGTTCCCCACAGTGTTCGGACCCTCAGGGTAGGGTTTAGGAAATCTTATTCATGACGCCGTCTTTTCATCTCCTGTGATGAAGGTTGCCGCTGAATGAGATGGCGGGGGCTTTGCAGTGCCAGGATCAACATCGTCATCGCTATTGCAGGCAGGAAGGCTTTCGGCTGCACTTGCGACTGACCCGATTGCCTGTGGCTGGGCATCCAACGGCTCGCGCCTGTGCGTGATACCGCACTTCGCCGAAAAGCTTGAAAGCGATGCAAGGTTGTTTTCAAGCACCCTTTGCTTGACTGGCAGGTGTGATTTCTTCGAAAGATCAGCGAGAAGCAGATCTTATTCGTGCCTGGTGCCTGGTGTTCGAGACATGGGATGTGTCGCAAACTAATGTCGCTGACAAGCTTTCCATCTGCGAGTCGAAAGACACAGGGTCCTAAGTACCTACATGGGGGGATACTTACCTGAACCATAATGGTATTTTTTACAGGTGCTGTAGAAACCGCACGTTCTAGTCTGCTATGTACGTACTTCGCTTGATGATATAGATCCTGCATTACCTTAAGGACCCTAAACTATGGGAATAATGGTACATTCCTTATTATGGGTAATGCAGGATTTATGTCATCAACAGTAGAATTCTCCCTCAAACCCTATTCTAATGATCATTCCGGCCGCTATACTAGATCCAGCCTTAGACCCCAAACTCTAAACAACAGACCTAAACCCGTTACGACCCTCTGGGCGGCCAGGCTTTGCACGGGTCAGCCGTCGACGAGGGCAGCCGAGGCTCGGGCGGTTTCTATTTCAGATCTTCTAGGTCCCTCTACGGGTTAGGGTTTAGGGTTTAGGTTGTTCCATTACTTAAAGGCTCATGGGACTTAGTAAGTAAGGTTGTAAGTAGGTTATAATTAGGATAACCCCACTTAGGGGACTTATATCCCCAATTATAATCTACTTACTAAGTCCCATGATCCTCTNNNTGGGTTTGGGGGTTTTGGGGTTACGAGTTGAGGGGTTCGGAGTTTAGGGGTTATGCACTTGAGGGTTTGGGGGTTTTGGGGTTTTTGGTGCTTGTAGGGTTTGGGGCTGTGTAGGGCAGTTTCTGTTGGGCATTTGTAGGCCTTATGAGGCAGGGTTTATGTAGCCTGTTGAAGAGATATCCGATGTTTTGGTGGTGGTATTGGGTTTTGGAGAGGCTCGCGGCCCAAAATAGTATAGGTAATTATTTAGGCACCTATATTACCAGAGGTGAATTCGGGCAGCATATCGGTAAGCGTATACCCAGTCAGTCGCAATGAACCCTGCAGTCCCCGGGCCAGGGTTCCTTTAACGGGTTCCTTTTAAAAGGGTCTATAAGGAGTACTATAAGGGGTATTATGGGGGTTTAGTATGGGGTTTCAATAATTACCCATACTATATTTGGGGTTCCTTTTATACTTATAGTATAACGGGACTGCCCATTTCAAAGTTGGGTCCCTACAAATTCTATATTACCCTAAGGCTCCTGGACCCTTGGAGTGAGGTCCCAAACCCTAGCCCCCGAAGCCGAAAACCTCCCCCAGAAGGCCCAAGACCCTGTTGGGAGCCTTAGGGTAAGGTCTATAAGGTAACCTATACAAAAGTAGGCTCCAAAGCTTCAAAACTCATCTGAACGTCCCAAAGCCCTAAGCCCTGAAGCACTCGGAACCCCAAACCGGGTTTAGGGTTTAGGGTTTGCGGGTTGTGGTGTTTTGTTGGTGGTCCAGGGCCGTAGCCAGAAGTTGCCAATGTTCCCGAAAGGTACCCCAAACCAGAAGAAAACTCGACGAACGCTTCAAACCACTTCTAAAATCTCATAGAATCTTTATCGCACAACCCTAAAACCCTAAACCCTATGAAACTTTGACGAAACCCCAAGAACCCCTCTGCACAGCCTCCCTTAGGCTCGAGATCTCGGACTGCACGGGCGTGGAGCCCGGAAGCGGGGACTTGGGTTTGGGGCTTCCCGGGTTTAGGGTCATTTATGGGCTGTTTGGATGTTTTTCTTTCTGAGAAAAGGCTTTTATAGTATATGTCTTTTTTTTGGGGAAGTCGGTTTTAGGGCTGTGGGGGTTTAGGCCTTTACGAGGTTCAGGCTTTTGGTTTTGGGGTTTGGGGATTCATCGCTGTTGGGAGTTTTAGGGTCCAGGGCTTCATGGGGCCAGCCTGGGGTCACAGAAATATGTTTAAAATAAAGGGAGCATCCTACCTAGACCCCCCCACTAACCTCTAATATACCCCAAATACCCACGCTTAAGGGCCATAAGGGCTCGCTTTGGCCCAAACTGCGCGCGGACAGCGTCTGGAGGGAACAACAAAGATCCCGGGAATAGCACACTGCATGGCTTTCCTGTCCATTGGCGTTGAGCTGCCAAGAATCTCAAGTATGGTTTGGCTCAAGGGCTCAGGATCTAAGACCACATCACATCACAGCATCGATACACTACAGAAATGCCTAACGTGTGGCACAAGGTTGTGCGTTTGCGACAGAACCACTCACTGGAGTCTGCAAATTTCAAAGGCTGCACCCTACCAATATTGATCTAATGTCGAATGCTGCTGGACATCAGGCTAAAGAGGCCCATGACGGTAGCAAGACAGGGCGTGAAAACGAGAGAATTTTTCGGACCTTCTGATCTTTTTAAAGGCCACTTCGTGTTCGTGCCGGTAGTGCAAATGCCGCTCAGCACATGGGCCCTCTCGCTGAGCGCCGTCATTCGACAAGCAACTTCCGGGCCCCAGAGGGTGGAAAAAAACCGAAAGCTCAGAACGACTGAGCATCTAGCCCTGTGGATCAACAAGCCAAAGTGCGGCCGAAGCGGAACCCCAACAGCTGTCGCCACGGATCCATGAGCCCAGTGATGCGGTTTGACGCTCTAGCTGGGTACATGTAGCTCTGCACCAGAAGTGCCCAACGTTTCCTGGCAGACACTTATCTCAAGCCTGCTGGATGATGCAAGCTGTCCGCACGTTAAGCTTTGGGGCTCACTACAGGTAGGTTTCCATCCGTCAATGATTTCTTCTTAGGGATAAGCAACGCGCGGAGGCTCCAGGGCAAGGACTCACATGCCCAGCAACACGACTTACATGCCGTCGCGCGAAATGAAGATCGTCAAGGCTGCCGTGAAGGAGAATGGGACAGTGTGACATGACCTGTGTTGGGCTCACTAAACAGAAACTTGAAGTGCAACATACAGCTGCGCAGCCCACGCGATTCTAAGTCTTCAAGCAAGGCGAGCTGCAAGCCGCAAGCAAGCTTTAGCACGAAGCGATGCCACCGCCTGTCTGGCTCCATTCGCAACAACACCGAAGGGTCCAAGAAAAATTCAACTGCTCTTTACCCTGAGCCCATGGCATACACAATCATCCACAGCTTGTATCCCAGAGTCTCTGCAGAATGCGCTGCAATGCCCGTAACCCGCAATTCACGAGACAAAGGAGAATCTGTCTATGCTGCCATGCATCACCCATAGACCGCAAACGCTGGCGCAAGCATGCTGGTGCTCAAAAGTGCATCAACGGCGAAGCTCAGGGCTTAATCTCTCACGGAGCTTGGGACTACACCAAAGTGGCTCCCCGTGAAAACCTTCTCGCGAGGAAGGAGCCCTTGAACATAGGCCGCCTTATGACCCTACTCAGCATCAAAAACTTTGAGGTCCCAGAACTCAGAAAGCTGAAAGCCAGGATCGTCTTTCGGGGAGATGGCATCCGTGATGAGTCGGATAATCTATCAATCCATTAAAGGGCCCCTTGGGGTCCTGTTTCTTCAGTGCATGGTACGACTTTTGAAAGCTTCCATGCGAGGCTCGGAAAGTTCAGGGATCCCGAGGTCTGGACCCTAGAAAGTTGGATCCTTGTCACCTTTTGGGGCTTATAAGGCTTATATAATCCTACTATAACCCAAAAGATTAGCTTTTTAGGGCCAAGGTACTCAGCCACTAATTAATTAAGAAAGCCCGATGTCTCAAAGGGCACAAATCGTAGTACCTGGCGTAAACTCAGCCGAAAAGTCTCAGATCATGCAACCTCAAATCCTAGATCCTTAATCCTAAACTCTTAAACCCTAAGACAAGGAAGCTCAGCACTCATGCGCCGACCCTAGGGGATTGAAGACGGTTTAGGGTTTAGCTTTTCGGGTTTAGGGTAAATAGACCCCACATCGCACGGATCCTGTCCGAAAACTACCCCCGGCCCTAACTGAGCCGTGCAGACCGTGCAGGTCTCGGGGTTGGCGGCGATTTTTTTCATGTCGAGTCAAGCCGAGTCGGCCGAGTAGCGATGCACATTCTTTGCTAAAACCATTTAGACGTAGAGGATCTTGGGACTTAGTAAGTAGGGTTATAATTGGGGTTAAGCGGGGTTATCCTAATTGTACCCTATTTATAGCCTTACTTTCCGAATCCCATGAGCCTTTCAGCAAGTCAAGACCTTTGCCGCCGAGGGTTGTGGAACAGGTGTGAAAGAGCAGATGAGAGGAGAGGAGTGTCAAGAGACGCGTTTCTTAAATCAACGGCCTGTGCCTGTGCTCGTCCCGGCAACTTGTCATAGTGGTGGAGCCTTTCTACGAATACACAGAATGCTGCATCACAGACGAATATGCTGCGCTTAGGTATTATCAGTTTGCAAGACGGGATTTGTGCGCCCGAGACCCTAGCCTCAACAACTAAATCGATAAACATCCAAACGCACAAAGTGTCACAAACTTCTAAACACCAAATCCTCAGCCTCTGTCTGAGGCTTATCATCAACCTGTTAAAGTCCTAAACCAGAAGAACTGAAGGACTTGGACGAGTTGTTCGAGCAAGCGCTGTCCGTTGGAGCCTGCCATGCGCTCAGAAGCTTCACGCCGGGTCCCTACCTAAAATGCTCAAGGGACTTATAAGTAAGTTAGGTACATGTAAGCTTAGATTTGGATAACTGCACTATAGAGACGTATAACCCCAATTATAATCTATTCACGAATCCCCCCGAGGCCTTATGAAGCCGTGAAGCCGTAACTTCTCACGCCAGGATCCCTGCTCAGATCTGCTTGGAGGGCAGCACTCTAGGTAACACAGCGGCCTCCTTTATTAATTCTAATAGGGATTTGGGGTCTTCATGCTAAAGTTTGGCTTGTGGGACTTCGGTGCAGCATGGCGAAAGAGCTGGTGATGCCAGAGTAATGTGGGGGCCTAAATGATTACCAATGCTTAGGCTTCCTTAATATAGTTGTACTATACGACTATACCCACGCCTAACCACTAACCCTACATACCCTAAATCTAGAACCCCACACGCTAAACCCGAACCTGCAAGCGCTGAACCCCCGAAGCTCCTTTGCTGCAGCCACCTCCCTGCGCCGAAAGGTGTAATGTAGGAACCTGATTAAGAAACCTTGGGTCCTTATTAGGGTCCTTAATATGGATCCTAATAATATATTGGGGTTGTGAGATCAGTCCGCTGACAAGAGCCGTTCGCACGCCAATCACTATAACCACCACCATTCGTAGATGTTCTCAAGCTCTCAACCCCCTAAACCCTAAACCCTAAACCGTCCAACCCGAATCAAGGCACCCAGGCGGAGATGAGCCAGAAGCACATCAGCCACGAGCGGGTCTTCGGACATGGAAAGACTTTCAAGGACGCCGGAGCCGAAAGCAAAGGCTGGGTGCTGGGTGTTTAGTCACTAGTGGTTGAACTTAGGGCAATTAGGGATTCGGGTTCAGGGTTCATAGGGTCTTAGGGTTGAGGGTCCAGGCTGTTGTTTTGGATGATAGTGTCTTGGGTACGAGGGTTTGGGGCTGGTCAGTATGCTCGAATCAGGTTTAATTCCTGCTGACACGTAGGCTCCGCTTCGACATTCGTATTAAGTCCCTTGGTGCATTCAAGCTTCAATCCCAAGCCCGAAAGCTTCAATCCCAAGCCCGAAAGCCTAGAACACACACCCAGGTGCCCAAAGCCTAAAGCCGCAACGCCCCAAGCCCAAAGCCCTAGCCTAAACCTTAAGCCCAAAGGCTCGAAGGCCCAAACCTCTGACGCAACGCCTATAGATGCCACGAACGCGTTGAGAAACCTTGGTAAAGTCTTAGAAAGCAGTATACAACAAACTGGCCGATCGCTCGTCCTTATACAAATCACTTGAGCAACTGTTATTGAAACCTGCTAATAACCCTATATACCGGTTGTAATTGCAACTTTCCTGCACTTGTAAGACCCTTCTAAAGGACCCCCTTTAAAGGGCACCCTAAGACACCCTTAAAGCCAAAGAGCTTTAGAGCATTGAATCCCTCAACAACCAGGAGCCGTCCCCCGAAAAGACGTTGCGTGCAGAGCCCAACGAGACCACGCTACAGGCCGAGTGTTTAGGGTTTAGGGTTTTAGGGTTTGGGGTTGACGGTTTTGGTTCTCAGGTTTTTCGGGATTTGAACAGGGTCTTTCTCTTGTATTGTTAGACAGTTGTATTTGGGTCTTATCAGTTTTCATACGGTTTTCTTTCGAATTTCAGAGAAGTGCTTTATGTAAGGTTTTGTAAGGATTTTCTAAGGTACTACACGGGGTTTGTAGAATGTGGTTCCCGGACGGTGTTGAGGGTTGGGATGCTCTGTTTACATTTCATGTTTGTTGGGGCATGTCGCAATGTCGGGAGCATGATTCACTCAGGGTCCATGTGCCCATATGGGAGTTTCCGAAATTAGGGGTACCGCCTATTTTGGGGTCCTTATAGTAAGGATCCTATCATTTAGGGAACTATATTAGGGTCCCCTATTTTCGGAAACTCCCATATAGTCTGTTCTTTGGCCGTACAGTACCTATATAGGAAACCCTTTAAGACATTTTGCATTCTCTTCAATGGCAGAGAGCCGAGCCCAATACCTCTTCATTAAGGAATATAGCTTAAGCCATAATGTGAAACCCCTTTTAGTTGAAGGCATATTCCTTAATTAAGGGGTATTAAGCACTTCTAGAAAGCCCTTAAAGGAGCCTTTAACGGAAGCCTAGCTTAAGGCATATTGTTTAACTAATTAAAGGGTACTGGGCTCTCTGGGTTCTTTCTACGAAGGTACATGGCCCTTGTGAGTTGCATAGAACTTCGGACTTGGGTTCTGGATGTTGAGGGTTTTGTTGGGGGGGTTGGGGTTCTAGGTTCAGGGTTGTGTTCAGGGTTTAGGTGGATGTCGAGGTTTTGGGGGGGTTTGGGGTTCTAGGTTTAGGGTTTGGGGGTCTTGGTTTTCAGCATTGGGGATAAGCCGCCCGGAGACTCATTATCAGCAACTCTATGTCGTGTTGTTGACGGTGTAGGTTTTAGGTAGATGCTAGGCCATCCTGCTGTGGCCTTCATTCAGGCTTCGTGGATACAAGCTGCCCAGACTATGTTCAAGGCGTCTCTATTGATGATACCTAAACCCTAAACCCTAACCCCCTAAACCCTAACCCCTAAACCCTCTAAACCCTGCGAACACCAAACTTGAAGGCTATCTTTCTCATTCTCACAAGAACTGAAGCCGTGAATCCTCAGTGGCAGCCTGAAGCCCTAGATCCTAAAACAACCTGAATAAACTCCAAAATGACCTCGACACGATTCTCAAGCTCTTCTCAAGCTCTGCTCATAGAGGCCTGCTTCGCTATGTATAATACTAAGGCCCCTATTCTAACCCTGACGGTACCCCTTTAAAGGAGCACCCATACGAACCCTTTGAGGGAACCAAATGCTAATTATTGAGGCCCCTAAAGTCGTAAACCCTTAACCCAAAACACTAAACTGCCCTACAGTGAACCCCAGAAAGTTGGAACATAGATTTAGGATGATTCATGCTGGGATTCCCTATACTTTACTTTAAGAGCAGGAGGCTAATGATGTTCCAACTTTCTGGCTTCTACTGTAAACCCTAAGGCCCTTAAAGTTCGGCTTTCCAGGCTGTCGATGGGTTCAGCCCTAAGAGTCCGGACCTGGCAACAGGCCGTGAGCTGTGCCAGTTTGCTCAGGGGCTTGAATTTTGGGGTTTAGGGTTCAGGGTTCCGTATGACGTGTGGGGTCTTTTTAGGATGTTGGTGGTTAGCGCAGCCTACATACCCAGTCCCGCCCAAACACTCAAGCTTCTTCTTTTTCTTCTGTCTAGTGGGGCTGGCTAGTGCGTTTTTTTCCTGCCCCCAAATTCCACAAATGGCATTCGCAGGCAAACCCTCTAATGTTCCCTTATCATTGCTCTCATATCTATGGTCGGCCGTAGATTTTACCCCAAGCCCTCTTCTAACTATTTAGGCCCTTTAACCTTCTATTGAGAGAATTTAAGTCGCTGCAAGGCAGCAGGAGACTGGTGAACCCAATAAAGGGGTTATGGCGTTCCTTTGGGTTTTGGGGTTGAGGGTCTTAGGGTTTAGGTTTTAGGGTTTAGGGTTCAGAGGTTTGGCCAAGAGCCCCAACAAATGATACTGGTAGAGATTCATCTATGTCAGTTTGGGGCGTAGGGTTCAGCGGAACTCTATTGTATGATGTGTTTCCTATTGTTCGTAAAGTCTAGGCTTTAGGAGGAGGATGTGGAGGGGGTCGGCACTTTGGTGTCGCTGGCATAGCTTCGTGGCAGTGAAAGATTTCCGTCCCTTTCTGTTCAGTCGACCGCGGCACTCAACTCGAGCGCCGTACAGACCCGTGTTAACATCATGAGTTTCAGGTTTGGGGCTGGTGTATAGAACCTCAACCTAATAGCAGACTAAGCCCTTTGTCATTTCGCAATATCTCGCCGGCTACCCGAGCTTGACTGTGCTGTTGAATCTTTGAGATGACATGCGCAAGCCATACAGGCAGTTCTCTAAATTAGGCCCCTTTTTTGATCCCCAAAAAACTGCAGCACCCTTAGCAACAGGACCCTAAAAGTGACCCTAATTACTAGCCGTATAGATCCCAACTTTTATACCCTGAACAAGCAAGAAGTAAAGTTTGCTGAATAAACACCTCAAGAAGTGAACCTTCAAATGCTACCCTCAACTCTCAACCCTCACACCCCTATACAGATAGCGACCTTGAATAACTACCAATATAGTTTGATCCTTAATATATGATTCTAGTACAGTATACAACAAAGCCCTATTCTAATTATTCAGGCCCCTATACAGCACTAATCCCTCACAAGAACCCCCGAAGGGAACGCTTTCAAGGAACCCTATTCTACCCAGAGCCTCCCAAACCCCTTAATTAAGGAATATACCATAAATTATAGTAGGGATCCCTAATATGATTTAAGGAATATTCCTTAATTAAGGGATGTTGGAGGCTCCGGGTAGTTATGAAGGCCCCTACATTACGGGGTTACTTGAAGGCTCATGGGGCTTAGTAAGTAAGGTTATAAGCAGGTTATAATCACGATAACCCCACTTAGGGGACTTTTAACCCCCCCATTATAACCTACTTACTATGTCCCATGATCCTCTAAGTAGGCACATCGACCCACAGAACTACCGGCCGTGCGCGAGGATCTGCCTTGACGGAGCTCTTCGACGCCGCAGCGTGGCTTTAGGGTTTTGGGTTCAGGGCTTGCGGTTCACGGTTTAGGGTGTAGGGTGTAGGGTCTGGGTTTAGGGTGTATAGGGTTTAGGTTCAGGGTTTAGGGTTTAGGGCTTGCGGTTCAAGTTTAGGTTTGGTTTAGGGTCTGGCCGTTTAGGCTTTGGGGTCTGAGCCACCCCTTGGATCATAGGACAAGACTGCTCAGGGTGGCTTGTCTTAAGCTGCCAGCTTAGCCTCATGATCCGGATCCTTTCCCGGCCCTGTTTGCTGCCTCGGACTCCTCTCCAAACCTCTGGCCCCTTAAACGCCTATCCCCGAACCCGAAACGCTTGAAATCTATGCCCAAGCCCACCAACCCTGACCCCTGAAGCAGTAGCCCCCTGCTGTCTTCAGCCAGCCACTCAAACCAGCCTGCAAAGGCCTTCGGAAATCCTGCTGGAGACACAGGCCTGATCTGGGGGCGGGGGGGGGGGGGGGGCGTTTGGGAATTTTGGGTATTTTGTCTAAAGGCTTCAATTTCCTTTGGGTTTTGGAAGAATGGGCCTTTTAAAAAGGGTTTTTTGGGGTGTTTTAGGGGNTCCCTTCTGCGGCCAGCCAGACCGCCACAAAACGCAGAGCAAACCGCCCGTTACAGCCGCTGCTGGGCCCACGGCTCGGGCTGGGGGGGGGGGGGGGGGGGGGTCAGTTTGGCAATTTGGGATATTCGATCTAAGGCTTCAAGTTCCTTGTGGTCTTCGAATGAATGACCTTGTCAACACGGCTTTTTGGGGTCTTCTAGAGTGAGCCTTGACCGGACGTGTGAAGTGTCCTGACATTTCAAGGTACTACAGGGACCTAAATCCCAAATAACTACCTATACTATTTTAGGGGTTCCTTATTATAATTACAGTATAAACGCCACCCAAAAACCCATTCAAACTATTAAGGCCCCTTTTTGGGGGGCTTTGAAGTTCGGGGCTTCAGGGTTTAGGGCTGTAGGGACCTGGAGATCCTTCGCTTCGACCTATCAATGTCAAGTCTCTTGATAAGAGCCCTGTCAGATTACGTTGAGGGTTTAGGGTTTAGGGCTTAGGGTTTGAGTGTCTTAGGGTTTAGGGTTTAGGGTTTTAGGGTTTAGGGTTTAGGGTTTGGTTTAGGGTTTTTAGGGTTTAAGGTTTAGGGAATGATACACACTGCAACTGTGCTCTAGAAACCCTACGAAGCCCAAACCAGCGAACGTACGGACTTGTCCCGAACTGGAAGCCCTTTCAAGACACATCCACCCTTGAACACTTAAAGAGCACTTCTGAGACCCTTCTCTCAAATCCGTATAAGCCCCGTATTGACAGCAGAGAAAAGCTCCAAAGAGCCCATTAAACACCCTCTAGAACCTGATTCTGCCAGCGGAGATTGCCAAACAGTGAAAGACCACACCAGAAGCATGCCACTAGGACCACAAGCGCACGGGCCTGAGATGCTTGGGAAAACAAAGCTCGCAACCAGTGGCCACTCTGCTTGTTCCCAGAATATACGCCATGTTACAGCGCCATGCCCGAAAGCCTTCCTCCAAGTACCGGCGGGACTCACATACTACAGAGGCCTTTATAATTACCTATACTATTTTGAGGGTTCCTTGTTATAATTATACTATAGTGGGACCCAAAACCCTATTCTAATTGTTAAGGCCCCTATATTACTAGCGCCTGTCGGGAACACGAGACTTCTGCCTCGCCCCGACTCGTCCCCCCTTAGCTTGCGAGATCCACAGGAACACCCGGACTCGTGTTCGCCAAGAACTGCTCCGATTCACCCACATCAATTTATTTACAATGGATCCTAGTCCCGGGATGCGCGTGGCAAGCGAGTCCTCTATAAATAACAAAATGCGTCAGCGGAAACTATGTACTGCACCACAGCGAGAGACGCGTGCTGGAGCCCGATTTGCAGCATGTGCTGTAGATGATAGGCCGCAGGCCGCGCGCGGACAGCAACTCGCTCTTTACACGCAACGCGAGAGTGTCACGTACTGTTTGGGGAATATAAACGCATAAGCATCCTGAGGACAAAAACTAAACCCCCGGAGCCCGAAACCCTAAACATTCAACCCCAAACCAGTCAGCCCCAAACTCTTTGAAAACCCAGAAACCCAGCATAAACTCATCAAGCCCAAGAAAATTATGGAACTCTTGCAAGATTAGGAGAAAGCCCGTATGCCAGAGGTAGCAGCCAGGGCATTCCACTTCCCAGCCCAGAGAGGGCGAAGGAAGTACGACCTGCTGCGTGGAGCTTAGGGTGTAGGAGTGTTAATGCAAGGGTTACATTTGAAATATTACGGTTTTGGGTTCCTTTTAAGCGGTACTTTGGGGTGCTAGAATAGGGCTCCCTTTAAAGTAGGGGTTTTAATGCAAGGGTTACTTCAAAAGGTTTTGGGTTTAGGACTACAATAAGTCCGTTAAGGCGATAGTACAGGTTGTTTTAAGGGTGCCAAGAGGATTGTGCTCGCTTGCGGCGAGGACTACACGAAGGGTTTCCATAACAAGTGCTCCCAGAAGGGTTCGATGAGGACTCAGGACTCGGACTTTTAAGGCATTTAGGGTTACTGTCAAGGGTTCCGATACGGGTGTGCTTCCCAGGACCCCAATGACCTTAAAATGTTTGCTGAGGGTTCTTTGAGCAAAATTCCTAGACCCCCCAACTACCCTCTAATATACCCCAAATACCCACTATTAAGGGCCATTAGGGCTCCATGAAAGGGCCCTTAAAGAGTCCTCCTTATAAATTTTGTTTTATCAGGGTGTTTGTAGGTCTGGGTTTGGGGGTGTTTTGGGGTTTCTGTTGGTTTGAGTATCAACTCTGAGGGTTTTTTGTGGCTTTACAAGTAAAAGCTCTGGCACTTTAAAGGTACTGCTGAGGCGGTTTAGGGTTTAGGGTTTAGGGTTGAAGAATACGATTCACAAGGTTGTGGTAAGGTTGCTACTGTTGAAAGTGTTGTTAAGGGTTTAGGGCTGTTTGTTTTTGCTTTTGTACTTCGGTGTAGGCTTAATCTTAGACAACTCCTCTAGGTGTTGAAAGCCGCATGCGTATAATCGCCCCGCCATGCCATTGGCAGACGGGGTGTGCTCTAAGCCTTCAACGCTGTAGGGTCTAGGGCAAGAACAGCCTGAAACCAAACCTTCAAGCCTGAAACCCCAGATGCTAAAAATGGGCATTCCTACCCGTCCTATCCCTAAACCTATAGAACCCTCAACCTCAAAAAGGAACCCTAATCCTTATTCAGATCTCTTATAGATCCCTTATCCAAGACCCCTTTACCTACCTTTGGTTTTGAATGGAAGAATGGTAGTAATAGTAGTTATAATTGTACCCCATTCCTCCATTCCCTACTAACCAAAGGTAAGTTTAGCTAGATCTCGCACTCAACCTCAAGAAGGACGCTATAATCCTTAGGCCCAGGGCCGCCCGCCCCCACTGCCGAGCCGTGAGGTTGTCCGCGTCCGAGCAAAGGTTTTGGGGCCCTCGGATTTTTTGAGGGCTCTCTGAGGGTTTTAGGGGTTTCGCGGTTTTTACAGGGATGTATAGTTGGACACCAGCAGTTTTATAGGCATTTTTTAACCCAGGGTCCGAAAGTCCGGCAACCAACGCAAGTTTTGTTCAAGTGCCGCAGGCGACATCGGTAGAGCTTGATTTTCTCAAGTACTTGTGACTCCTGGAGCATAGGCCCAGTTTGTCAAGGTCTACGGTCACTCACCCCCAGCAGCCCTCTCACAGACCGATGCAGTGCTGCAGTGGCTTCTTCTAGAATCCCAGTCTGGGACAGCTCCTAGGTTCCTGAGTTGTACCCTTTTGCCCTTTTTGGTTTAGGGCCCCCTTATTAAAACTGAATATTAGGAAAACGGGTACCCTTATTATAATGGGGTTACTCAGGAACCCTAAACCCTAATCCCTAACCCCTTAAATTACCCTTATAGATCCCTTTAAAGGAACCCTGTAATAGGGTACCCTTACTATAAAGGGAGACCGACTGCCGAAGATGAGCTGGAAGACTGGAGGATGCTAAATGAGTTGTGGCCCATCCGCTTGGACCCTGCTGGGAAGCCAGAGACGGCTGCGTGGAGCTTGAGGCGCACTACCTAATATAGTGGCCTTAACAATTACCTATAGTATTTTGGGGGGTTCCTTATTAATATAACTATAGTATAATGGACCCCCAAACCCGATTCTAAGTATTAAGGCCCCTTTAGTACCCACAGGTCGCCTTCATTCTTAGAGCGACCAAGAGATGCGGTGGTCCATCCAGCGGTACATAGACATGGGCATGGACTGCGGTTGCCAGGGAGGTACTTAAAGGATCATGGGACTTAGTAAGTAGGTTATAAGTGGGGATATAAGTCCCCTAAGTGGTGCTATCCTAATTATAACCTACTTATAGCCTTACTTACTAAGCCCGATGAGCCTTTAAGTAGCCGATGTGTGAGTTGCGCCAACTTTGTAAACAGTGGCACCGAATCCGGAAGGCTCTCAGTCTCAGCTCGTCCCAAGGTTTAGGGGTTTAGGGTTTAGGGTTGTCCCAAGCCGGCAGCGATAGACAGGACAGGAGATTGAGCTTCAGCGATCTACTGAGCTCTTTGTGCTGTTTAGGGTTTAGGGTTTAGGGGTTTTGGGCGGCTTTAAGGCTTGGTTCGAAATTGGGGGAACAGATGCCTCTGCTTGGGGCTTTGGGGCTTGTGGAATGGTTTGAAGCTTTATATAAGGAGTGTCAGGGTTTGGTGCTTTAGGGTTTTTTATCATAACGCTGCTTGCTCAATGTCAGGTGAAATATGCTAAAGTTTACCACACATTGGTGTGGGCTGACAACAAGGGTTCACAGGCTGGCGATTTTGCTTTTGTCATTGCGGTTTATAGTTATAGTGTTTCACTGCCAGCATGTCCATGATTTCTTATTGTGGTTCATCTCGCATGGCTGCAGCCACTGCTCTTGCAGTGCGCCAACACGGCAGGCAGGTCCTCTGCATCTACGCGACGAGAAAGAAGTTGTATGACAACAGGGAAGCATTATTGCAAAGGCTGAAGCCCTAAGCCCTAATACAGGGGCCTAAGTAATTACCAAGACTATGTTGGGGGCTCCTTATCATAAGCGTAGTATACCAAAACCCTATTCTAATTGTAAAGGCCCCTAAACTATAGAACCCTACTATAGATCCCTTATAGACCTTTTAAGTAACTCTATTCTGATGATGAAGGCCCCTATATTATAACCTTAAGCTCAACCGCAGACCAGTCCTGATCTCATCCAGGTTTTCCCTGACCTAGCCCAACAGCTGGACAGCAAGCCAATTATAGGCTGACCTGTGGCTCCGAGCCTCACAAGATAGCAGGTTATGGCCTCAGCACCATGGGGCCTAGCCCTCAGAATAGTAGGTTGTTGGATTGCACACGGAGGGTTCTAAGAGTTCAGGGTTGTTGTTTTGGGTGGCTTGCAGTCGGCTGCAGTTCAGGTTGCACCTCCCATCGGCGACCACACTCTCGACCCACGGCAGGCGCAACAGTACAGTGTAAAGTCATGATGTTGATGATGGTGATGTCCATATCGTTCTATATTGTACAGTTTTATGTACATATAAACACATATACACATGTACGTTTATATGTATATGCACATGTATATGTGTGTGGGTTTCGTTTGGCTATACCTAGTGTACGGCATCACATGTAATTAACAACGTAATCGTTACTGATGGGTTCTTCGAGCTGGTCTTGGAGTTTGAGAGGGATAGCCGGGATAGCTCTCGTTGAGGGCACATGCTTGCTGCAAGTGACCCTTAAGACCCCTAAGAACTAGAATCATGTAGCCACAATTAGCTTTGGTATTCAACCTTGGGGGTACCTTCAAACTTACTTGGTCAGCTCCCCACCGCCCTGAGCCCAAAAGCCCAATAGTGCGAAAAGCTCAAAATCCCACATGCGACCACCTAAGCATGCTTAACCAGAGGGGGGGGTGGGTATTGACACAACATATCAAGCACACATGAAAAGGACAAAGGCGCCGTGCACCCTAAACCCAAATCCCTAAATCCTGAGCCCTGGGCCCTAAACCCCCAACAAAATCCTGAACCTGAACCCAATAGGCTCAACCCATAAACTAAGAAAGGGCAAGGCCCCAAGAGACTCCGGCGACATCTTTCAGAGGTGGCTGCCTTGGCTCGTGCGGTTTCCGAAGAAGCTCCGGCGGAGGCACAGGCCTCGGCTCCGTTGGGGTTTAGGGGTTTAGGGTTATCTAGGGTTCATAAAAGTTTAGGATTACCGGGTTAAGGGTTTAGGATTTAAAGTTTGGGTTCTTGGAACGAGTGAGGGGTTAAGGGTTTATGGTTTCAAGGTTTAGGGTTCAGGTTCCGCAAACCCCCCCAAAGTGCACCGGCGCAATCCACCGTCAGGCCCAAACCCTAAACCCTAAACCTTTCGTGCCTCGCAGAAAAGGAGCTCAAAGCAAAAACCTATGTAATTCCTGAGACTGCCAGCTGGGAGCCCTAAGTTCCAATTGTTAGGGTTACAGGGTTTAGGGTTATAGGGTTTAGCCCGAGATCAAAACAGTCTTACATGCTCCAACCTCCTCCAGCACGAAGAACCAAGTTCAAGGAATTGCAAAACCCCAAGCGTTTAGGCTCTAGGGTAATATTGAGGTCGGACAATCTCCAAGTTCAAGCAGGGTTCCTGGGGTGTTTATAGGGATCGGAACAATTACCGACATTCTTCCCTAGGGCTCCAGAGTACTAGCATAGTATAAGCTACCCCCTTCCGAAGCCCTATTCTAATTGACAACGCCGAAGCCCTCACGGCTGAACTGGATAAAGGGACTTCCAAAGCGAACTATAAACCCTACAGACACTAAAACCCTATAAACCTTAAAGCCCTAACCGCCTGAACCCAAGCACAAGCATCACCAAGCTGTGTTGGTTTTGCAGTGGCCTGCCAGCCAAAGGCTGCCTCACCACGGGAAAGCTCATCGCAAGGGCACAGCCGCAGCCGCTCTCCCCAGAAGTTGTGCATGTCGCACCACATGAGGAGGTCCAAGTGCTGGTTAGTTACTACCTTCTTGACGGCATGGCGGGCCCGATTTACCGCGCTTTGGATTCGGTGGCGTCCGCGTGGTTCAGCCCTTCTGCGACAGTGCATTCGGCCTTCGTTGCAACTGCCGCTGCAGCAAGGTGCTTGGGGACTTGGAGGAGTCGCCCGTACTTCTTCCTCTTCCCGAATTGCCAGGATTTCGCAGCATCGTTGCTGCGGGAGCTGGGGATGCCTCCGTGCAAGCCACGCTTGTGGCGAGGGCAGCCGTGGGATGGGGCATTGGGCTAGGATTTCAACTGGGCGAAATCCTGGGCCACCTACGTGCAGCTCTTGAATCCAGGGAGGTCACTCGCTACACCGAGTTCGCTGGCCGGCTCCTTGAGCTACTTCGCCTTCTGCTTGGTGGCCCTGATGTGCCTGGCCCTCCGGGAGTAGTTCAATTCGCGGAAAGACATTATATGTTGGGAAAGTACTTGGTGTCGTACTGAGTTCTCAGGAGAGCCTACTTGCCCAGCCGGGTGAGACTGAGGAGCTACCGTACGAGCTAGACTGGAAGCTTACCATCAATTCAGAGAGCCCTCTGGGTTCTTGAGGCAACTACATGAAAGACCCCCGGCCCCTGGATACACGTGGCCACCGCCTTAATTGGGTGGGAGCAACGATGCAGGACCTGTACGACTATCGGGAGGGGGGATCTGGCTCACCCGGGCCTTGATTTGCTTCGCCAGCATGTTCTCGCCCGTCGTCTTGCGGAGTATGAGCGGGGTGCGGCGTATCACATCCGTGAGCTTTCCAACATGACCTTGTCCTACCCGGACCCGACCCTGACTTGCCAGCGCCTTGCTCCGAGGGCTTTGACAGGTGGACTGCTGAGTGTGGGGAACAGCTTTGGCATGCATTTGTTTTGCATGGCCTCGACCTGGCCGACGTACCAGAAATGACGAGTTCCTCCTCATCTTCGTCAAGTGACCATGTGGGGGAATATCACGGGGGATGAATACAAATTGGCACAGGGACCCAGCCAAAAGTAGCTCAACAAGACTGGCTCCAGATGCAGACGTTCGGGGCCACATCGCCATCCACCTCAGCATGAACCGGCTTCCTCGAGTAGAGGGCCAAAATTTAGGGCCGAAACGGTCAATCTGGTCAGGGGCGAATGGGACTGAAAGTGCGGGTGAGCATCGCCGTGCTGAGCTTCAACCGAGGCCGAAGCAAACCCACAAGCCGGCAGGTGAGGAGGCGTCCAGCCAGGCTCGGGAAACGGCATCTTCTAGGGGTGACGCAGCTCTCGCGATCATTCTCGACATAGCGATGGACTCCTGGATGTGGTGCTGAGAATTCGGCAGTTGAATGAGCCCGTGGATGGTGGATTTCTCTCCCAGTCTACGGTCCACAGCATCGGGGACACCTTGATGGATTGTTCGCCGGCCGACCGGGTTACCTTGCTCTTGGCGATGCAAAGGTTGGCTTTGAATCTGGCTGTGGCCATGAGCAATGCAGTCCAGACGGCAATCCAAGCCAGCGCTGCGAATGAGAACACAGTGGTCAATGTCTCAGTCGAAGGGGATGAAAGTGATGAGAATCTTTGGATGCAGATGCCCAGCCCCTGGAAACTGCTCCATCAGAGTTTCCGGGAAGCTTTGGAGGAGGCAAGAAATAAAGAGGCCAACCAGCGCATACTGTAGCAGAGTGGACGCTAGACTGGCTGGCACACCGTTGTGCAAACGAAGCTGAAGGCTACTACTTCGGGCATGCACAGGGGCTCATCGCCGAGCTGACGGCCGTCTTGGTCACGTGTTATCCATCGACCAGAACAGTGATGAGTGGGGGACAGGCCGACAACGATGAAATAAAGTTTGCGATGGGATGGGCTCAACAACTCCAGCTACGTACTGTACACGCATCTACCTGCTCACCCCGACCCGAGATAGTCGAGAGGTTTGGCATCCAAACGAGCTCCCATTATGTTTTTTTTCCAGAGCTTTACCCGCCGAGTCTGACAACGAGACCCAAGTCCTTCATGGAGATTTTTCGGCAAACCAACTCAAGCGAACCATCACTTTGGGCAATTCCTCGGGGCCAGCAGCGTCGGCTTCCTCACAGCCGGGCACAGGAGGGAGTGTTGCCCAGAACTTATCATATTTGGTTGGGCTTCACAACTCTACGGATGCGGCAGGGAGTGATCGGCCTGCAAAGCAAAGAATGTTGATGCCACGTCTTCCCCTCGATGCTCAAGGGCGGTGTGTCTGAGTGTCCGAACGTGGGTCGAGACCGAAGAAGACCAGGATGGCATTGCTATGCAACCAGTCCAAGAGCCACAAGTGCCGCCGATAGGAGGGGGCCACGGATACTTTGCTTGACCACGACCTCCCGCTGCCGATCTTCAACCAGATGGTGGTAGCGGCCATGGAAAAGGGCTTGGCTGACGAAGGCAGCTGTCAGCAATATGGAGAAGAGGCCGATGCAATCGGCGGGGTCAGATGTCTTGGTTGCTCATCCGGCGCGCGAGCTCAATGACGAGATGAAACGCGAGGGTGTGGAGTGACCCGGGGTGAAGTCGTGATGTTCGTTTGGGGAGCTTTGCTGGTAAGGGCAGAGTTCTGCTAGGTGGAATAGCCCTCTCCTGGCCCATTCGGCCCTCTTGCTGTGGCGCAGGTGGAAAAAGGGAGCTCAAAACAAAAGCACCTGAACCCATAGAGCCGTATAACCCTTACCTTACACCACACCTTAGACTACCACCATACATTTTTCTGTACGCTTATTGTCAACCCAAATATAGAATTCTTACGGAGCCTGTTAGGTTTTGGTCGTTGTAGGCCGTTAACCCCTCAACTCCAAACCCGTAAACCCTAAACCCCGAAACCTCGAAAGCCTAAGTCTGCAAACTCCAGTCGACCGAGGCCACCAGCGCCGACACGTCCCGGCGCCCCTCCGAGGATGCCAGCGCCTTCCGCGTGGAGCCGGGGCCTTGGCAGGGGTTCATGGCCGTAAGAGTTTAGCATGGGGGCTTTTGGTATCTAGAGTAGGGCTCCTCTTGAGACTGAGGGGCAACGGGAGCTTGACGGTGAAGGATTACCTTATACCCCCCCAAAAAATACAGTAGAAGCCCAAACGTTGGAAACCCAATAGCCTCAATCCTTAAGAGTACTGTATGGGGAATCCCAGCACTGTTTTTTTTCGTAATCCGGTTTCCAACTTTATGGGGTTTGCAGTAGTTTGTTTGAGAGTTTATGTGAAGAAATCGCAATAGGGCACTCTGGAAAGAGTTGCTTTCGGTGGCTAAAACACGGTGTAGCATCTTGGACCTTAGCCCTAAACCCTGAAAGTTCAGGATGTCGAACTCTGGGCTTCGGGGTCGAGGGTTTAAGGTTTAAGTTTACGGTTTACGCGTTATGAGTTGTATAATATTCGGTTTAAAGTTTAGGCTTCAGGACTTACAGGTCAGAAGACGTAGGATTAGGGTCCAGGATCTTAAACCAACAACCCGAAATCCTCAGGGTTGAGGATCTTGCTACTTCGGGGCTTAGTTTCTTTAAGAGTTTACGTCTCAGTTTACGGCTTCTAGCGGCCAACTTATATAATATAATCAAGTTCCTTGAATCAGTTTTACGCTGTTTTAAAGAGGAGTTGAGAGGGTGCGAACTTGTGTTATCTGGTTTAGGGATTTAGAGCTCAGAGTTTAGAGTCTTGAGGGTTCAGGATTTCGGGTGTAATTAGCGTGTAGAAGGACATGGCATCGTCTCAATTTCGACGTTTGTCCGTTGCATACTCCTTTGGCATCCTTTCACATATTTCCTTCCACATACATTTCTGCGCGATGCACCACCGTAGGGTTCCCCTGCAGCTGTTGCAGTCATGCAGTATGTGATTCTGTTGAAGATTCTCTTGACACATTTTTGCCTGGCATTCCTGCGCATGGTACGCACGAACTTGGACGTAGTGATCTTGCACCTCCGCGATGATAGTCTGCACCCTAAACCCTACCTGTGACCCCACAAAATAGTAGGTTCTGACCCCTTAATTAGAGGGTAGAACCCTTAAAAGAGTAGGTTTTTGGAGCCCCAGGTAAACCCTAAAAGAGTACATCGAGCTCAGACGGCATTCCAGGCTCAAAAAATTAAATTGTGCTGCCTGACTTTATTCAGCCCTCTGCTCTTTGGACCCCTAAGTCAAAAAAGCCTGGTAGCAGAGTAGGTAGCCTTTAACCGTTTGGGGATATTCTAATCCCTGTATAATCCCAATATAATCCAAAAGGTTAACCTGTAGTTCGTTTAGGATACTGGACAAGTAGGAAAGGGTATGGGACGCCGAACCCCTAAACCCTAAACCCTAAACCCTAACACGGGAAAAAGCGCAGGCTGGCCGAGTCTCTTTGCCCTGCAGCGTCCACCTGCCGAGTTTGGAGCCTTGTGGCTCTGGCTTTCGGGGTTTCAGTAAAGTTTAGGGTTTAGGGGGTTTTAGTAAAGTTTAGGGTTTCGGGCTTTGAGGTTTCGGCCTAGGATTTAGGGTTTGTGGACTGAAGGTTCAGGTTCGAGGGTTTGCTTATGGGGGTTAGGGTTCGTAAGGTGTGTAGGGGCTTGGGGCTATTTCGAGGGTTCATGGTGCAGGTCTGAGCGATTTCCCCTAAAATGGCTTGCAGTCCCCATGTCCTTATCCTAGAATAGCTATCGAAACACTGTCGTGCTTCGCCGACGGCCAGGATCACTGTAACCCCCATGGGAGCCCGGCCTAGAGAATTGCTGGGGCTTTTAGGCGGGACCTGAGAAGCCGGGAGACACGGGGACTCACTTCAAGGCTCAGGGGAGTTAGTAAGTAAGGCTGCTAGTAAGGATTTAATTAGGATAACCAACTTAGGGCACTTATAATCCAAATTACAACCCAACTTATTGAGTCCCCCTAGCCCACAGCCAGTGCCTCCCCATGGGTGAGGATTTTAAAGTGCAGCCGGAGGCACGAACCGCGAGCAGGCCCAAGCCTCTTGTATAGTTCAGCCCCTGCCATGGATAGTGAGGGTAACCAAGATCGTCGATGGTACTGGTTCCAAGACCGTTTGGTGCTTCCACAGATGGCACTCATGGTGGAGATCATTGGAACTCGCAAGACGAGGTCATGGCGAAAAAGTGGTTCTGACTAGTCCCACAGCACCTTCGCCATCGCGCCACAAGAGGAAACGTACCAACTCCGAACTTGGCGACGAATCACGCACTCGGGGCTTTCAGCAACCCCTCTCCTCGAGTCATACTTTTGAGTTTCAGACTTCGCGGTACTATGTTTTTATGTAGGGCTTAGGGCCTAGGCTGACTCTCGCACCCAAGATAATAGGCAGGGTCGACTGTGCGCATCTGGATATACTCTGTCGCACAACAAAGGGTCACAGACTGCTACTTTGCTTCTGAACCCGCTCCTCTTTTCCGCAACTACAGCAGCAATGTTTTCATGAGCTCTCATTGCTCTGTGCAGCCCAGGATCTGTAGACCGAATTCAGGTAATCCCCAACCAGACCACTAAAGCCCGGAACCCCAAACGGTAACGCCCCATGGTAAACCCGCCAATCCAGAAGCCAGAAACCCACACCACACCCTGAAGTCCCAAATCCTTTAGAGTTTCGGTTTAGGGTTTAGGGTAGGGGTTTAGGATTTCGTGTTGAGGGTTTAGGATAACCCCAGACCCTAAACCCTACAGCTGAGTGTAGCCATGCCTCTATTCTTGGCCTTGTAATGAATGCCGAGAAATTCTGAGAAGCCCGATGTACCCATCCCTAAGGATTTGCGGCTTAATTGCAAGGTGGATCCGTAGCTAGTATAAAATCCTAATTACCAATCTGATTTCTTCGGGCTCCGTCTTTCCACTACGCTACAAAACACCAAAGCCCTCTTCTAATTGCAGTGATTCAGGCGCTTACACCAAAGCCCTACAGCTCTGATCCCCAAACCTCCAAACACTGAACCCCCAAGGCCCCACTTAGGGTTTAGGGTTTATGGGGTTCTGTAAATTTGGGTCCCTTTTCGGGTCCTTATTGTAAGGGTGCCTACTCTTTCCAGTTTTTGGGACACCTAAAACGGGCTTCATTTTTGAGAACGACCCATGTGCCAGGAGCTTCGAAAGAGCTTGTGGCTCGACGGCAGAAAACGGCTTTGGGGTTGGAGATTTCAGGGTTTAGGGTTTAGAGTTTGGGCTCTTTGTAACAGGCTTCCTTTCAAGGTTCTATCTTCAAGGGCTCTGTGTAGGTTTTGTTCTAGAAGAGTTTGGGTTCGGGGGTTGTGGCGTTGGATTGGGTTTTCTTTTTACATGTAACGGGCTTGGGATGCTCGATTCAAGGGGTGGGCTTGGCAAGCTGTTTTTGAGGTGCCCAACTTTGGGCGGGAGGTCGTTCACTCCCAACAGCAGGGTGTTACAGTAGGTTTAGTGTGTAAGCCACTGTGGCTTGGGGTCTGTTTCGGTAAAGTTGTGATCAGCCAGAACACATGACTGTCTCCTAGTATTAGAGTAAGTATCGTTTAACCTTTTAACCTTTTGGGGAGTACTTGACTCCCAAAGGTTAGCCTTTAGTTGCCCATGCTACTGGAAAAGTAGGGTTTAGTGCAGTGCACGGCTCGGGGCTTAGGGGCAACGGTTTATCAGAGTTGGGGGAATGCTAGCTCACGCTATACCTCATTGGCGGTCCCAATTTCAGACTGACGGGAAACGGATTTGTCAAGAGACCGCTGCTCCACACAGAGCGCGAAAGTCTTGGTTTTCAGGGCTTTGGGCTGATATAGGGCATGAATTTGAGGCTTCCAGCAAGGCCACGACCAAGCACTAGTATATTCAGTGGCGCCTTTTTCGGTGCTTTAAGCTCTTGGCTTGAGGGGTTCTCAACCCAGTTGTCTTAAAAAACCATGTTCCCTAAACCCCGCTACACCTCGGAACCGGGGTTTCGGACGCAAGTGCAGACGGAAAAGGGCCAAAAAAAAAAAAAGAACGCTACACCCCTGAACTAAATCCTTAAGCCCTGCACCCCTTCAAGATCAAGATCCGTAAACCCTAGATCCCAAATCCCACACCCCAAACCTTGCGGGAATTCGGGTTTAGGGTCTGCGAATCCCCAAAGGAAGCGAAACTTACGGTTCAGGGTTTTAAAACCCTAAAACCGAAACCCTAAACCCTAAACCCTAAAACCGAAACCTTCGAATCCGGGAAGGCAGCGACACTCCCAGCGACATGGCCCAGGGCCCTGGAACGTCCGGTGCTGAGATGCTTGCCAGGCCTCTGAGCAGACCTACTTTTTGGTCGGGTCCCTATAAAGTCTCTATCAGGGTGCATAATAAGAACCCACAACAAAGTAGGCTAAGGTAGTAGCTGAAGGAGTACGCTTTGCACTTTTTGGGATAAGACCACACCCTACAAAACTGAAAGTGTACACATTTTCTGCCCAAACCCTAAACCCTAAACCCTAAACCCCAGCAGCCAGCCTCAGAAGCAAAAGTCAGATAACCCTGAACACTCGACCCGGTTTAGGGTTTCCTTAGGGGCACTTGGAAAGAACTTCTAGTTTTCTCAAGGCATTCCCTTACCATGCTGCCTCCAGGTTCGTGCTCCATGGATTCTTGCGTTCCGCTTCGATTGGTTTAAGGGCAAACACGGAGGCAGGATCACGATGGAAAATTCAGAGGTTCATCGACAATAGGCATTGGCACAAGCTAGGGATGACATGTAGAAGTTGCACATTTAGCGAATTTAGGGTCATGGATACCTCCACTTTGCCGAATGGTTTTCTCCGCCGGGTGAAAGATTCGTGTCCCCACGTCTTCGATCCCAAATATTTCTACGACGAGCCGTCCGGCTGTATGCGACGAGAGCGATTCCTATATGTTTTCGAATATGGACACGACCTTTTGAGCTCCGCCATCGACAGAGTGCCAAACTGAGTTGGTTGTCTGTTTTGAAGCAGTGTAATGTTCAACTGCCCGCAGGATGCCCAAATCATAACACACGACTCTCTCAGGAGGGCGTGCAAAGTGCTTTCATGGCCGGCATCGAGGACTCGGAATCCATTGCGACGACGGAAGGACAAGATCTCTGCCCTTGGATTGCATGTTCTTGGTTCGCAGTTTTTAGTATCTGGGGGCTAGCCCATGTTCTTCTTACTGAGGTTTGGCTATGTGCAGCAGGGTATTTGCCGGAGGACTCCTCTACATCATGTGCCCCGGATGAATATCATCCTGCGGTGTAGCTCGGTTTCGCTGCCTGCTTTGAGAATTAACTTGAGGCCCTATCGCCACTGCTGTGATGGCCCGGATGTGAAGGAGAAAGTGGCTGTGACTCGGCTCATTGATGCTCGCCGTGTGGTTTTACCCAGTGATTAAATAAATCCCGCATCCTTCCACAATTGCTCAGGATTTCCTGGCCCACCTGGTCATTTTCGCTGAATTGATCTCTGTTCGGTGTGTGGTGCATCTTCCGGTGCGAGAGAGCAAGTACTTTGAGTCACACCCTGCTTTCGAGGACCTTTTAATTCTAGAATAGTGCTTGATGGCTTGACTGCACGGGATGGAGAACAGCATAAGATTACTCTTGATTGACTTCCTGAAGCAGGAGGCGGCTCGACTGGCGAGGATCACCAAAGCCTGTTTCCCGATGTCATCATTCGGTTGCCGCCACCAGCAGCTGGGTCCAGTATTTGGGAAGAGACGTGTGCATTTGCTGAGTGATCATGAGTGAGAAACCTAGGACCGTGACCACGCTGTGGGGTACCGACAAACTTGTCATCAAGGGTGCGAAGCATGTTTCTGGCAGGCTTTTATCGATGCTGCCCGGTTTCTATCTAGTCTAGACAAGAGTCCTCGAGCTCATGTGTCCAGGACCCATCTGATTGCCAAATGCTCTCAGGTTCACTTCGGTGGCCAATCGGCGAACGGTCGGGATGCCGTCGGCGACAAGCTGGTTTGGGGACCAAACCAACACATACGTGTACTGTGCCACTTGCCTATAATCTTCAGTTGTCTGTGGCTTGCTTATTAAGTGTTTGTCTGTATTTCAGATAGTCAGCTTCATTGTCAGGTGGTCGACATTGTCTTATTGAGACACAGACATTCGCCGGATTCGCTGATTACGATGGATATTCCGCGAAAGCTTGATCTGCTGGCACGAGACCTGTTGTTGCAGGCCTGCAGTGGATTCATACACACCCAAAAAACATGGTAGTCTTTGATCTCCTAAGGACTTGGATGAAGTCTTCATGGTGCTACGCCAGGACAGCCACCCGTATCCCAATTCGAGACCCCGGCAACGGAATTGGACCCTCGAGGCTAGGATTCTTCATGGTCGCTTGTTGCGCCTGTTGGTGTCTCTATCATTAGAAAGCTTCATTCTGCCCTTGAACTGAAGGTCGAGGACTGCTTTGTGACACGGCCGCTTGGGCCGACGCCGCTGGTGGTACCACGGCCGCATTGTCGTTTCGTTGTGCTTCCTTGTTTGGGTTCTGCTGGAAAGAGTCGTGTGCCTGTCACATTATGTTGCTAGAGACTGCTGCTTGCTTTGTTGGGGGGGTGGCTTCTGGGCTTGCTGAGTCGGCGACGGGGACCTCGATTGTGGACCGTCTCGGTGAGGACCCCGCTATCTCACCCCCTTTGTGAATCCTAATTTAAGATCGGTTTCGATCAGAGTCTGTGCGGGTTCTTGTCGTGCCGTACGCAGGAATGGGAAATTCTCGAGCCGTCGCCGTGATGCGGGTGCCGCTTCTTGCAGGACTTGGTTGTTCAGGTTGCTTTAAGACTGACGGTTCTACTACGTTTCCAGAACAACAACTCGGCAACCAAGGATGGCTATGCTGGGTTATGTGTGTTCGACGAGAATGCACATCGATTTTGATCTGTGCCTTGGATTGAAATGACGTAAGTCAGTGCATGCTGGAGGTCTGAGCACAGGACAATGACAATCAGGATGTGATTCAATGCGACTGTAGTACTGTAGCTGCGAAATACGAGTGCTCAAACTTCGATACGGACTGCTTGTTCGTGCTTTGAGCTCCGAGGGTTATTGCGGGTTTGCCCTTTGGTTTTTTAGCTTCCCACATATTTGGTGTGGTACATTCCTGTATCTACGGAGCATTAGAAAACCACACTCGGCCACGCCGGCAAGCCATGTTCCCACCTAAGTTTAAACTGCTAATAATTAATAATAAATCAGTTACCAACTAAAACACTGAGCCCCATAATAAGCCCCAAACCCTCAGCCCATAAAGGCCCCAATCCCCAAACGACGACTGTGGCCTGGATGCTTTTTTGTTCGAGTGTCGAGGAGCTGATGATGATGTTTATTTATGGTGGTACATATCCGAGCGGCCACCGGGGTATCCATTATCTGCTCTTCGACGATTCGAATCCTTGCTGCCTGCAACCTGCCTGAATCAGTATGTGGCCCCCCGATTAGATAGACTGGATCGGGGCTGCACGCCCGGGCCAAATTCGGCAGACTCTTGATTTTGTGCCACAAATAGCAGCTGGGTTCTGCTGATCTGAGAATGCCGCCAGCAGCCTAGGCCTAGAAAAGCAAATCAAATTGTAAGCTCGCATGTAGCTAAAACTATGTGGAGTTCTAAGCACTGCAGCAATAGTGTCTTCTGGCTGCTGGTAGCTCTTTCAACCTCCCAGGGGTCTTCCACTGTGTTCGGCTAGCTAATTAATCAAATGAAACTCATTGTCATCCTTGGGGTGGTGGCTTGTGAGAAGGAAATAGCATACCATAGGTGGTCCCCGCTTTAGTTAGTGGCCTTGTGCTCCGAGTATGATTGGGACTTTTAGGGTGATTCCATCCGGTCTCGGCTGCTCGGCTGCAGAAAAAACAGGGAGCAGGCTGCAGCCGCAATTGGGCCGTCTCCGTGCTCAGCTTCGCGACCTCAGATTGCGAGAGTTGATAGCTTGATTCATGTGCTTGCTCAAACTAGGACTTTGGGCTTTTGAGATCTGTGGGATCTGTAGGGTCCTGGCTTCCGTCCTAGGAACCAAAACTTGGCTCAGTTTGAATTGTTGAATAGCCACGAAGCCCCTGAGGTCCTAGGTCCCTGTGCTTGATTGTTGGTTGCCTTTTGAGTCCGTCCATAGTCGCCTCCCCGGGAAATAGTCGCAAAGATGGGCAAGGGTGGAAGGGCAGCACTTCCGAGGACCCTTGGGCTCCTTCCCAAACTTTAGACATATGATCATATGTTTGGGTAAACTGTCGATCTTCTCAGTTCTCAATCAATCAATACGTGTTCCGGATCCACAGAAGCAGCACTGCCCTAAACCCTCATCATAATACTTAATGATTGAGAACACCCGCTAATCCTAATCAAACAACAACAACAAGAAC
This sequence comes from Symbiodinium sp. clade A Y106, assembly GCA_003297005.1. Classification (NCBI taxonomy): domain Eukaryota; class Dinophyceae; order Suessiales; family Symbiodiniaceae; genus Symbiodinium; species Symbiodinium sp. clade A. The sequence continues at coordinate 39,426 of BGNK01001172.1, read as the reverse complement.
AACAACAACAACGACGACGACAACAACGACAACAACGACAACAACAACAACGCCAACAACAACACATTTGTAAGGATCCCTCGCCTACACTAAACCTTGAACCCCGCAACCCTGAATACAATGTACTAAAGGTACTAAAGTCTGCGAGTTTCGGTGCAGGACGCTTTCCAGCAAGTCGCTACCATCGACAGAGGGCGATGAAAAAGGCGATGCCAAGTCATTCTTGATGTCGGCGGCAAAGCGGAGCTTGGACCAGGCCTTTTTACGTGCAGGCCGGTGTCCACTATGCTACTACGTGTTTAGATTTGCTTTGGCAGTTGATCCTGCTGGTGTTGCACAGACTAAACAAAACATACAGCTCCATGTTTCAGAAGGTGCAGATGATAAGGAGAAGGTCAAATCGGCAAAGAAGGATGACAAGAAAGCAGACAAAAAGAAGAAAAAGAAAGGCCTTTTTCCCAATGCCGTATGTTTGTTAATCAGTCCCGGTTTGCTTGTGTGTGTGTCGGACACTTAGACTTAGGTGGTTCCTCCTCTGACAAGGAGGACAGCGACACGGATGCGTCTGTGTCTTCGCATGGGTTTTTTGCCGAGATCCAGGCGATGTTTTGCCTTCGCCAGAAGGATTTGATCCGGCAGAATGGGCAAGACAGGTTGGATGACTTGACGACACGGCAAATCGCTTTCGCGGTTTCCGGTGCTGGGGCGGGCTCCTTCCTGCCTGCAGCAGATCTCCAGGAGATCGGTGGAGAGCTCGAGCCTAGACCGCAAAAATCTCTGCTCGTTTGCAAATCATGATCCATGAGTGGTGCGGGCTCTGTCACGCTGGAATCTTCCGGGGTCTGCTAAGCTGTTTTTGTTTGGTCACGTCTAATGTGGGGTGCTTGGATGATGGTGTGTGGGTGGGTGTCCTTAGTGTTCTTTAGCATTCTTGTGGAAACTTGCATCCGCGGAATTACAGCACTAGGCTGTCACTTCCATCAATCAGTTGACGGTTGCCTTTCGGGCCGGAGAGAGAGCCAAGGAAGCAGTCCACAGCGACAGGGCACAGCACGCGAGGAAGACCAAGCAGAAGCAGGAGGAGAATCAGGCCACGGCCCAGGCACGGTGGAGTGGAGAGAAACGAGACTGAATGTCATGCCAGCAACAGCAAATACGCTCACGCCAAGCTGCTCGGAGTTGTCGTATCCTTCGCCTCGCAGGCTGCCTTGGCCAGCACTCTGTGGAGGAAGCGGCTTGCGAGTTTGCTACAGACATGTGCTTGCCTCGGTTCCAAAAGCAGCCTATAGTAGGTTGACTTTTCTAAGTTTCACGGCTACGGTTGTCGTTTTCCAGGGCTTCGGGGTTTGTGATTCGCTAGCATTAATTGTGCTTCGGGTTCCTCCTGCAAGGCAAGGACTGGCCGCTGGTTTGGGGGATTGCGAGATGACTACGTTACGGCTTGAACACAGGGGCCCCATTATAAATAGAGAACAAACCATTGGGCCATCACCCATTAGTTAGTTAAGGCCCAACCCTAGGCAGGGTTCCCAGGATACATCATAAAGGAACTTGGAGGGCCACTGTTGATGTTGAGAATAGAGCAGTCGTTCTGCTGGCACATGATCTCGTACCCCTTCACAAATTCATCTGATTCCACGTAATTCATAATAATGACATTACTGACAACACGCCTCTCGAAGTTTGTCCGCCTGGTTTTGGTTGATATTACTCATAGTCAAATAGTATTAAATGAATTACTAATTAATATGTCAGCTCCCAAGTCAAAATTGAAGAGCCTTTCCTGATTTCTGAACATATCAAGAAAGTTTGCCGACTATGCAAGCCCAGGCCAACTCTGAATGACTCAAGCCAGACTAATGCAACCCCAACACCCCGTAATTTAAGCCTTGAGCCCTAGACTAGACTTTCCAGCCTGCAAAACCACGGGACTTTCGACCCAGAGTCCGAGGACTGTGAAGATCTAGACCACGGTATCTTACCTGGGCTTGGGTTTGAATCAGGGGGTTCATAAATAAATTGTTCCGGTTATCGGTAGTCTTTCCATGGGCAGCTTTGTTGGGCGAGATCCAGGATGTTTTGCCAAGGATATGGTATCTGTGGTGCAAGGGTTCAGTGCGATTAGGGTTGTTATACAAAGGTTACAGTGTCGCAATCTTAGATGTGGCAATACTAATTAATGCTGTCCAGAAAACAACCAACGAAACATTCCTTATTAGCACACAGTTCCCTGGCCCCGATTTATGATGTTGTTTGTTTTTAGGGCTAGGGGTACTGAAGTTCGACTCGAATAATACAAGTTCACGACTTGGGGGGGTTTAGTTTAGGGTAAGGTTGGTTCCCAGTAGTAGTGGCTATTTGATTGATTATTTAATGTAGTTCATTTAGTTATACAATTATATTAAATTAATTAGTAGTAACCATTAGTAGGTCCCGACAAACAGAATGTCCAGTAGTATTGCTGGTCGGACCAAGAAAGTCTAGCTCCTCCGTTATTGTTAATTGGTTTACAAAAATGAGCTCCGGAGGCACGGGCCGCGGTCCCGGTGCGGTGACGATCGTGCAGTGTGCGACCCTGCTGGATGTCGCGAAGATGCTTCGGGCGATGATTCGCCGGCAAATCAGGCATAGTGCAGGTAGGTATCATAATAATCCCTTTACCACGGACCCTGATTTTCTCGGCTGATGAAACCGCTAGCTCGAAGTAGGCTGACAAGCAGCATCAACTCTAGTCTAGTACAGTTACTACATGCCCTGTAAGCCCTGAACATAATCCCTGCTCTGCTTCGATTGCAGGAAGAAGAGCTGGAAGAAGCAGCACCTGGAAAGGCTGTTGGAAAAAGAAGTTGACAAATTTCGGCAGGCTGGCTGCCTCCTGTTTGCCAGCTAGTCTATTGTAATAGTAATGAACCCACCAACCTAGGGACACTATTGCTGGCCAGGAAGCCACCAAAGACCTCCAGCAGAGCCTCACAAAGAGAAAGGAAGCCACCAAGGTCAAGGACTTCTTCGGGTGTGGGCAGGTACCCAGAGCTTTGTTTTGTTAGCTGCTGGGGCTTCCTAGTTTTCCATCTTGCAGGAGGACCCAAATGCAAAGAAGAAGGCCGCGACCGGCCATGTCAAGGAGGAGGCAGACTCTGATGTTCCCAAAGGTGAGGGCGAGGACGAGGATGATGATGATGACGGCGAGAAGTCGCAGGGGGGCAAAGCTAAAGAGGAGAGTGCAGGCGAGGATGATGATGATGATGATGAGAATGCTTCTCCGAATCCGAACACGGATGGTGCTATGCAGGGGGCCGGGAATGGTAATTCCTCGGATGATGATCTATTTGGGGGCAAGTTTGCCCGCCAGAGGAACAGACCTGAGAAGTCCAAGCCTGGCGCCGCCGCCGAGACCCCTTTTGAAAGACTGGCCCCGCAGCTTCAAAAGCAAGCCCAGAATATCGAGCAGTCCGTGCTAAATTCCTTGCCACAAGACATGACTCAGCAGCTCAACTAAATGGGTGTTTCAACCTACTTTTGTCTGTCGGTTTTACTTACACAATGCTACCTGAACCCATTGTCAAACTTAGGGCAGACTACAGCCTGATGGTGCAGATCTTGCTGCACGAAGAGGCGTTTACTATGGAATCCCTCCAGGAGTGCCTTGACCTGGACGGAGGCCAGTATGTAAAAAGGCCCCTTTCCTAGACACCGCACATATGTGCTTGTTCGGGCAGGAGGCTTCATCGGGAACCTCGGCGAGGCCAAGAGCCTCTATGCTCGTCTCAGTGCATTGGGCAAGAAGGCGATTAAGATTTGGCAGAGCAAGCTTATGGAAGCTCAGGCCTGGCTCGGTGTTTGGGAAGGGACGAGCTAATACTAAGGAGGGATTCGCTGGCTTGGTTTCGATTCCGTAACATAACACCGAATAACGACTCAGAAGCCATCTCTCTTCCTGATCGCTTGCCAGGAGACCCCAGCTCGCCCGACGACAGGTTCCATGGACCGCAGCACCTGAAATGTGTGATCACTGAGGATGCCTCTCTCTGCAGAGGGGTTTTTCTTAGGGGGCTTTGTGTCAGGCCAGACTTGCTGTGCCTCCTTTTGGGGCCGCTGAGAAAGCCGAAGGTTTGGCTTCATTGCTTGGGGGGAGGACGACTTTCCAGGAGTCGTGTCTGTAAAACGAGTGCTTTGCTAGAGCCCTGCATCTCTTGCTGCTTTCTTGAAATTCAAGAAATCGTTGCCTGCAGCCTCTTCTCAACAATCCTGTTGTCTGAAACGCTGAACGTCGGAAGCTGTTTCTCGGGCTTCATGTATGAATTTCGGACATGCACGATAAATGGGTCGGGGAGTTTGTCTGCATTGGGTTCGAGCATTCATAAAAGTGTTTAGATGGGTACGAGTTGTATTAGTTGGATGATACACAGGCCAGGGCTTATTCACTTGGCTAACCCTAAACCCAAAACCCTAAACCCTAAACCCAAAACCCAAAACCCTAAATGGAAAACAATAGGCCAGAACTTGTTCATCAGTTGGTTGAATGACAAATAGGTCAGAACTTCATCAGTCAAGCATCCACTTCGCCCCGCACTCGAACAGAACAGTAGACCTCGATTCTTTGGATTAGTTGGGTGGCAGCGAGCTACCAATTCCATCGAATTTGAGACTTGGTTGCAATGGCTCACTGAGTCTACTGCTTTGGCATGACAGGTCAGGTCTGGTGGTTGTGCGGGGAATCCTGGTCTGCTTTGGTTTCCGGGGCTTGTTTCTCTTACAGAAGTACCAATTAGAGTGTCTGGGTTTTCTGCTTTTCGTCGGGCTGCTCGGGCTCAGGGTCCGCTCCTCTTAGTTTAGTAGCAAAGAGGGTTCCCGGGCTTTTTGGGGGATTCGAACGTGCTACCTGGATACCCTACGTGCCACCTACACACGTCTACGTGCCGCCTGTTGCTTTAACGTGCCACCTCAATCCCAACGTGTCGCCTCAACAATTTTCGGCCCGCAACGTCGTACTACGTGGCGAAGCAAAACAACTGATGCGGAACGATAAAATCTTAGAGGCCCGCAAACCTGCTTAGACAAGAATTCCTCGAGGCATCCCCCGAAAAAGTGCGTGCTCCCTCGATTCCTGAGAATGCGTGCTGCCTCGAATTTGCAGACCCGACACCACCGGACCCGAAGCCCATCACGCACGACAAGCCATCGAGACAGCATGCACGGAATGCCGGGCCACGGCCCACGCCTCGCCCAGGAATGCCAGAGGCCAGATGGTTCTCAGCCAGGCTGCAAGACCTCGCCCAGTGCCTTGGATGTATCCAACGTGCCGCCTCAAACCCCAACGTGCTGCCTCAAAACCCCAACCTGCCGCCTCAGCTGCTGTATATCTAGACAAAAGACGATAGACTAGTGTGCATCCTCTTATCATCTAAGGAGCAATTCCGAGGCTGCTGAAGAAGAAGCCCGAGCGAATGTTTATCGTAAAATGCAATTCATTGATCAATGCTTTCGGGATGGCCGGCCATTGGGGGGAATGGCCCTGACACCCGCAACCTGGGAGGTTCTGTGTTTGCAGACAGTGCTTTGCTATTGGTTGTTTCGCTTTCTCTGTGATAATGCAGTCTGGTGGTCACCAAGGATCTCATTGATTCCTTCCGGGATAGATTCTTGGAGATGAGAATGCCGTTGCGACCGAGATTGTTTCCTGCTGCAAAGCCAGCTGATGCTTCAGAAGCAGCCGAGCCGGCCGGCTCTGTTAGTGAAAGCAGCCCTGGAATCCCCTACTGCAATTTGCGGACTCTATATCTTGACTGCCGGGCTGCGGTCAAGGGTGTATTGCAGCTCCACAAGGCCTTGCTAGGATGAAGTACCGTAATGTAAATCTACTGAATTAATAATGCCAAGCTCCCCTGAAGATGGTGGACAAAGACCTCGAAGGCCACACTTTCCTCTGGCGAACAGAGGAGGCCTGGCAAATCATGCAACGGCAAACGCCCTTTCATAATTGGTTCACCAAGATGTGCCTTGGATTAGGGTGGCAGGGTTTCCCAAGAAGCATTTCGTCACTGGTACTCATGTATGACTTGTGCCTAAGGCACGACCTCCAGGGCGCCCAATTGGCTGACGCATGGCGAGTGCCAATCTCTGTGCACTTCATTCCGAGACAAGACTATCGTGGCCGCAAAGCAACTGTACTGGATGACCGACCACGAATCAGCTTCGACGGCCTCACCACACCCGGTATGATCTTTGCTGTGCTTTGGCAATAATACCAACCCGAGCAGTCTTGCTACGCAAACCAGTCGCGAAGTTGCTGCTTTCGTTGTTTGTCAAATTGCAATGCCAAGGTGGCCCGTGGGGCCGCAGGTCAGAGGCTGCAAGCCTGAGTTGCAAAAGTCTGCGATGGCAGCACTGGAAGTGATCACAGGGGTTGCCCTGCCGCCCGATTATGCATTGGATCTTCTGCCCGGCAACGATGAATGAGCCTAGGGCTGGATTAGCCTCAAGTTTGCCTGGTCTTCAATCACGCAAGATCTGTGTTCTGGCATCAAATCAAAGCTTAGGCAGGCTGGAGGTCAAAGACCGGCAGGTGGACCTTGCAGGCCTCAAGACTTTCCTGGACTACACCGGCCTTGCTGGGAGGCTCCGAACTGTCCCAACCTGAGCTAAAAGTAACTTGCAACGTATTTCAGGGCTGATAATACTACTCACTCTAATATCATCCCCCAACTTCAACCTTAAGTAATACTTCCTATTATTAATAATTAATAAAAGCCTGATAATACCCTAAACCCGGGAAGGTGGGCCCGCAACCAGATCCTCACGCCTGCACAGCGAAGCCTCCACACAGGCCTTTGTGATTGCAATGTGAAGCTCGTGCTCGACTAATGCAGTGCTTGCAACAATCTTCCAGGTGTCCGCATGTCTACGGTGGCATGGTTCATCTTTCGAGCCCCTTATGAGGAAAAATTCCAGGACAATCGCTGAACAGGGCAATCGTGCTGCCTTCCAACACAAGCCGCTCATTCTGATAGGACGAGATTCGGTATGGCCGGGTGCACAAGCGACTCCTTCATCGCCTGTCGCAGCTGGCCGAGAACCACCTGAGCACCGTGCTTCAAGCTACCCTGCCAACACCGCAATGTGGAGATAGGCTGCATCCTGCTCAAAGGCCATTCGGTAGCTACTTGTGGGGTTTGTTTAGCAGCTAGTGACCTAGTTTTGTTTTGAGAACGAACCAAACACAGGGATGGGCGACGAGCCCGTGGCGAGCCAAAGCTCCAAAACATGCTGGCCATCGAGCGGTTCATGACGAGAGGAGGAGGGTTTGTCAGCTCCACGCAAGACTGCAGCCTGGAAGCCTTGGACTTGGGTGGAATCCTCCCTTCGAACTACCAGCGGACCATCGTCTCAATTCTATTTGATTAATTACTGGGGCTTGGCTCTTGGGTTCTGAAACAAGCACTTCGCAACTGCAAGGACAGCCTCTGATTATGTCTTCAGACATCTTCGGAAGACTGGCGAGATGCTGTCCAAGGCTCCTGCTTGCATTCAGCAGATTCAGTAGATGTACGTACAGCCAGAAACCATTGTCCTCAGGAGATGGAGAAGCAAAAGCTGAAGAGCTTGGCCTTTCTGTGTGACGCCTCCCCGAAGGGATGTGTTGATGCATTTCGGCTGCAGCATGCTGCTGTTAAATCCGAAAACATTCGCTACACTACCGAACTCCAGGTTTGGCTCCCTGTCGTCGCAGCGAATGAGTTTGCTTCTGTGGCAACTCCACAGAAGTTGTCGGCTTTGCTACCCAGCACTGCTGATGCTTCGGAAAAGATGAAAGTCGCAAAACAAGTGGCCGACTCCACTACGCAATTGCTGGTGGCAGGCCGCCACACGAACGAGCATCGACCGAAGATGAAACTGGGCTAGTGATGGTTGTGTTGCTTAGTCTATGATGTTTACACGCACATGATTGTCACGCGACAGATGACCGTCTCATCAAGGCCCAGAATCATCAGCAGCCTCCACCAAGAGAAACTCACCGCCAGAGAGCACATCCGAGCTGTCGGCAATGTCCTGAATCACATGGGGATTTCGCTGGATGACATATTTCCCCCGAAGCCTCTCAGGCCTTTGAGTCCATCTTCGGAAATTCTCACGAATTACAAACTGGACAACAAGACTATGCCTTACATTGCATCCATTGAAGATGGGTCTGGGAGATGGGACGTACCGCCACCTGAATCCCATCACATTCGCCTGATCGTGTGCCCCGACGAAGGAAGCCCGCTCTTCAGCAGCTATGTGTTTTTGGCTACCAAGAATGCTTCCATCAATCTGTGTCGTGATGAGCTGCTACTAGGCTGCTACTTGATTCATTCAAGGGAATGCAGCAGTGTAGTCTAGAATTATTGTCACGCAGAAGCCGAGGCACAAATTGAGCCAGTACTGTCTGCGAGTGCTGGCATCCTCGCCCATGATGAAGCGATCCTCGGATGAGAGTAGAGTTCCGGTTGCTTTCCAGGGTGTATGTGGTGCTTGCTACAACAAACATCCTATCTCTGAGGAATGAGTACGCTTACCTCGTGGCTTTACAGAAGCCGCAAAAGCCCGTGGAAAACGCACGGCATCGGCAACACTCTCTGTTCTGCTGGCAAGCGGTATCTTGATGTGGACCCTTGGAAGCTATTAGCTTGCGATGATTCAGCACTAGTGATGGCCCCAACCTGCTTCGTGCTTCCAAGGGATCACCTGATGATGTTCTTCAGCAGCTCTTCGGCCACGACATCCTTATTGAGCAGCTTGGCTGGAACAGCCCTGTCGTATCTCACTCGTTTCGCTGCCCTGTTCCCAAATCAGGAACGACATCACTCCCGAGTGCGACGAGAAGGTGAACTTTGATCGAGTTTGTGAGATTCTGGGGAAGCTGTGCAGGACGCGGCTTCGCCATGTTTTCTAATGATCCATGACCAAGTGACCAATAGGCCTAAGTCTCCAAATAAATACATGATTCTTGTTATGTAGAGAGAGAGATATGATCCAGTGACCACTACCCTTGAAGGATCCATCAAGAAAGCTACGAGCACAAACGGTGGTGCAGCTGGGCTTTTGCCTCCAAGCGATGCCAGTGTTCGGGGACTTTGTTGCTGATGTTCTGGGCTGGGTTGGAGGCACACTGCTGGTGCAAATACCCCTGGTCTTATGAACACCCCCAACCCTAACCCTAGTCACGCGATCTTGCTGCCAGACTGGTCACAACCCCTTTGCAGTGCTGGACGCAGCGAACCAGCCAAACGCGGACAAGTCTTGGGATAAAGTACTTGATTTGTGCATCAAGGCCCGAATCAATCTTGCGACGCCCCAAAAAAACAAGCCTCTCAATCCGATTCCTGCCGCAGGCTTTGTGTGATGAACAAATCCACATCCTCTGGAAGTACACCCGCCACCTCATGCAGCCTTTCCGTGACTTGTGCATCGAACTCGTGCCTTTGATTTATTGATTGGTTCATGTGCTCGTACCAACATGCACCTTGTGAGTGTGGCTTAGAAGTCATTGCTGATCCGAACTAAGCAGCAGAACAGCAAGAAGCTGATGGCGGTGCAAGATCATGTGCTAAAGATGAACTCGAACTTCCTTGAGCAATCCCTTAGCCGCCTGGCTGCCGAAGTGCTGTGCTCCAAGCATCTCCACCAGCCGCCGGACATCAAAGGGATTCAAAATGAGGCAGGATGGCGAGGGGACTGTTCGTTAGGTTCCTTAGGGTTTCTTAAGTAATAACACCCCGAGTCCCTGAAACGATAATCGCTAATCCCGCTTCGAACCGAACCTAGCATAGCAGACTGCTGGGTGTCATCGAGGCAACTATATAGTTGAAGTTACAGTAAATCAAACCTTCATGTCGTGTTTCGTAGCACGGCGATCATCAAGCCAGCTGGGTAGCTGCAGAACAGTGCAGCCAGGACGNCCTTCATGTCGTGTTTCGTAGCACGGCGATCATCAAGCCAGCTGGGTAGCTGCAGAACAGTGCAGCCAGGACGCTCTCTTTTGTACACTACTATAAATATAAATGTGACACTTCTAATTAAAAAGCCAAACTTAGAACCTACTTACGAAGTCCCCTGGGCCTCCAAGTAATATACTGAGGGTTAAGGAGCGCTTTTGGCTAGGGATGGTTTAGGGTCCAGGGTTCAGGGTCTAGTCTAGGGAATAATAGTAGGTGCTTCTGTCATCACTAGACTAGAACCCAATCCGACTCAATCCTATTGTCATTATCCAAGAGAGATCAGAGGGGGAGAGTCAGAGAGAGAGAGAGAGACAAAGGGAGACACCCAGAGAGAGGGAGAGAGAGATAGAGAGGATTAACAAACCAACAATTTGAGAAGAATCGGCCGCTCAGATTCGGGTCGACGTCGCTCTTCTTCCTCTTTCTCTGTCTCTTTCGAGTTTCGTGGCTTTCCATATTTGTGGTTATTTCCTGCTCTGTCTATTTCCCCTCTCCCTTCCCTCCCTTCTCTCCCTTGTCTACCTCTCTCCCTCTCTCTCTCGCTCTCTCTCCCCCCCCTCTCTCTCTCTCTCTCTCTCTCTCTCTCTCTCCCTCTCTCTCTCTCTCTCTCTCTCTCTCTCTCTCTCTGGCTCTCTCTCTCTCTCTCTGGCTCTCTCTCTCTCTCTCTCTCTCTCACTCTGTTACTCTTTTCTCTCTCCCTCGCTACCAGGGTGCAGCTCCAGGAAAACAGCCCTTTGAAGCCCCGGCCCTTTCAGCCCGCAAAGCGAGAAAGAAACACGCGGATTCTTTGGGTGTGTGATCAATAATGACTTAGTTTATTGTCGCTGTTTGTCCACATTTTGCTGGGCACGCTTTTCGCTAAGGCCCGGGCGGGCAAACACGCATGTATTTAAGTAAGATAGCCTCCTGGCAGGGGTTCTGATTCGGTGACCCAAGTAAAACTAGATAGGAGCAGCAGCAACAGCAATTAACTAGGGCCCGGCTTCGTTGCTTGATTCTGGAACAGGTACTTGAATTTGAGTTTCGCCGTTCATCTTTGGACTACGAGGTTCTGACCGAGCAGTTGAACGGCTTCCTGAGCTGTTGCCACGAGCTCCGGGAGTATGCTCTCTACCTTCGGAGTTTCCCATGTCGTGCAGCCGCTCTTTGCTCAGCACACTCAACATCGGAAACTCGGCAAGAGATTCTCAAGGCTGCTGAGGAAGAGTTCTTGATGATCAGAGACATCGAGGCCACAGCCTCTGGTTCCAGTGTGCTCAGGCAGCATGCACTGCACACCACGTTTCAAGTGTATCGGGAGATCATGGCCACCATGCAGATGCACCAGTTCATGGATTGCTCAGCAATACAGGAGATTGTGCAAGCATGGTACCCGCGGTGGGGCCAGTCATCTTGCTTGGAACAGGTGTTTCGAGAGATGGAGCAGGCTACGAAGCGGGTAGGCCACATCGAAAACTCGATGCCGAACCTCACGTGTGTGGCTGTGAGGGCTTTGGACAGGAGGGTTTGCTGTGGCGAAGAGAGTCCCGAGACGCCGTCTTTGTCCGAGAAGGATTGGGAGGGCCAGGTGGTCCGCAACCTCAAGGATAAGATTTGGCATCCCACTTCAGCTCCTGCCTGCATCTTGGTTTTGGTTTAGCAGGTTTTCGTTTGGAGACGGTTCCCACAAGGCAGGGAGCTTGGGAAATACAGCAGCTAAGGCAAGAACGTGCGAATCGATGACATCTTGAAACCTTTTACTACAATGACGGCCTACTCTCAGACACACCACAACTTCAACTGTGTTTTGGGGTGGAAGGAGGCGAAAAGGCCGGGCTCAGAATGTTACTTATCCTCTTGGTTTTTTTCAAACAGTTACCGAAACTAACCTGGCTTTTGTGTTGACAAACCGTATTCAACAGGAGCGGTGTGAGCCCCATCGATTCGACGAGCACTATGTGGGTGGCTGGGTGCTTCGCGGCAGGAACCCTCTTCCGGCACCAGAACTCATATTTTCTTAGCACTGGCAAAAGCCCTGCAGTCGTGCATGCGACCCGATGGTGTGTTAATCAGCACTTTTCGATTGATATTTGCAGTGTCATCAAATCAAAGTTTTTAGCCGTGGGTATAGTATAGTAGACCGATGGTGTCCTGCACACTCACAGTACCCGTGACTAGACTGCATGTGCTGTTTCCAAAGTTAAACTCGACAAAGATTCGGCTGAGGCTGTCCGTCTCAGAGAGCTTTCCGTGAGCTTTGAAGGCAAGCTGCCGCCGGAGACGCCGGACGAGAGACGGATGCCAGCGAGTGGAAAGAAGATGAGGGACTTCAGTGATCCGTTCCAGGAGAACACCGACAGAACCGCGGCTCTGGTGTTGGAGAGCGGGCCGAGACCCAGCTGATGATTTTGCTTTGTGTTTCAGGAAGAGGGCCACAGTAGTGAATTGGTGAGCTAGTCTAGGGCATAAACTCGATTTTGTTGGTCTGCCGCCTTGCAAGGAACATGTTCCGGCACCTTCTGTGTGGACTTCATGATGCCGCTGAATTCAACACAGAAACTAGCAGGAGAGTAGACTGAGACTTTAGCCTCGGACCGGTGAAGTTCTAGTGATGAGAAACTTATATTCGTAAATATCAAATAATTAATTAGTGAGGTTGAGATCTTTTGGTACACCGTCCACGTAAACCCCGGTTCGTTGACTGGCAAGTGTGGTGGGATCGTGCTTCGCAGAGGGCCCAAAGCATATTCGCTCCTCGTGTACCTCTTCGTATCTGAGAGCATCATGAACATCACATCCGCCGCCTTGTCCGAAATCCTCGCCGCCTACGAGGCCCGCATCCCCAAGAACAGCAGCAAGCATGCAAAGATCAGAAAGTTGATGACGCTGAATGATGTGAAAGAAGCCCTGGGTGATGATGGTGTGGCACGAATGGAACAGAAGCTTTGTGAGATCGAAAAGAATCGGTCATCCAAGAAGACGAAGGACACAGAGCCCCAAGGCGATGAGACAGTCATGCCTGAAACTGGACTTCAAAGTAGTTGTTTTTGTGTGACGACATGGTATGCAAATCCCAGGGGCATGTTTGAAATCAAACCACCGCGAAACTCTATAACTTTGTATCTTGTTTGTCTGAGGACGCGAAGGGCGACGACGAGGACGACCCGGCTGTGGCTGCTTGCTGCCAGCTGCTCGAAGAGCTAGATGCCGAGGAAGAGGAAGAGGACAATAAGGATGAAGAGAAGGAGGGAGCAGCCTATTCTGTTCTAACATTTTTAGGCCGTTTTGAGAGCTTGCATTCTGTAGTTGTATAATTTATTTAATAATCAGGAAAACAGGACTAGCAGGGCTAATGTCGTTTCTCTGTAAAGGTGCACAATCCTTTTATTCAGTGGCCCAAGAAAACAGGAGCAGACTGAAGAGCCCGCCCCGACAGCGGAAAGCAGACGGGCTTCCAAAGCTTTGCTTAGCAAGACAGAAACGGTTCCGCAATGGTTGCTGGACATGTATCCGATCCCTCCTGGTGGCTGCATACACCATACTCGCTTTCGCGACACGTCGCTTCCACTCTTTCAGGCAAAGCTACAGAATGCCAAGATTTTCGAGGGGCAGAAACAAAGCTGCAGTTTCAGTATGCTGCGGTTTCGTGATTCAATCCAAAGCCTTTTCCGAGGAAACAACACATCAGCTGAGGAACAGCATCAGCGCGAGCTACAACCCGGATCTGAATGTGGAGCAGCTGAGCACGAGGATCAGCCTGGTAAAAACCATGCCTGCGAAACAGAGGAGTATGGCACAAGCCTATTTCTTCACCTGGTCCTGGTTGACACGAGCATTGAAACCGATTGAGAAGAAGAAACGAAAGCGCTCGGAGGCATGAAAATCAACTTCAGACATCAAATAGTACTAAAAAAGCTTGCTCGTCGTGCCTTCGGATGCTTTTGCGGTCGCTGGCTAGGGGCACAGAGACACAGTGTGCGTGTGTCAAAACAAGCTTTGTCCGGCAAGCCCACATTCGAGACAGCATGCAAACATCTTTGCGGAACGAAGTTTCAGCCGGCATGCATAGGGTAACCCTTGATTTTCGGCTACCCCAGAAGAAAGAATTATGATCTTTGCCATTTGCAAGGGTACCAGGTTTCGGGTTTAGTGCTTCGCATTTGGGCTTTAGGGTTTGGGTCTTGAGATGGCTTTGCAGGCTTACTTAAAGTAGTCTTTCTTCATCTTAGGTTTTGTGGTGAGTGTAATCAGGGCTCGTTTGGTTAGGTTTCAAGGCAGAAACTTGGCAAGGATGTTGCAGGCTTATCTAGGCCCGCCAGTACTGGCCTTTATGTGGAATATTGATAGTTTGAAACCTAGCCCCTGAGTCCAGGGTAGTGCCTGGGCTTGATCCGATGTTCTTTCTAATCTACAGCGCCTGCTTGGGTCCAGCTTGCCGTTGCCGGGCCGAATAGCCTACCCCAAATTGCCCTAAACACTTCTGTATTGTGTACTGCCCCCACTCAGAAACAGTTACATAATATTTGTAACATATTTTATATAGCCCTCAATATGACCACCCATATAAACTGTTACAGAGTGGGGGCAGTACTCAACTTCTGTACATGCACAAAACCTAAACCTCGGTGAGAAAACAACGAAAACCCTTTCCTTTCGTGTACCGATTCCACGCACACGCCAGAACTAGGCAGTTCTTTATGTTGGGCCCTTTTTTTAGTTGTGTACAGGGTTTTACGTACTTAAAGAGCTACAGTAGTGGCTAGTCCCAAACATTGCATTCAGACCCTTGTATACATCATCAAAAGCCCAGCACAAGCTCGCTCCAAAGCCTTTTGAGCGATGCCCGCCTGCGTTTGCATCACCGGCGCGTCCGGTTTCATCGCGTCGCACATCGTGCGACAATGCTTGCAGCGGGGCTACCAGGTCCCAAATGCCCTCTGACAGATCATAAATGTCCAGGCAAGATACTAAATTCTGCGTCCTTCAATCTTAAGGGTACCTTCAGGGGTCCGGGCAGGGCCGAGGGTTTGCTTATTGGACTGAGTTCAAAGGTCCGTCGTGGAGGAATGTCGGAAGGACTTGCAGTTGCTGCATTTGGCGTAGCACAGGAGATGCAGACTTGTCCTTGATTTGATGCGCTGCTGCGTCACAAACCTTTTGCACTTGCACAGCATCGCTTGGCAAGATTTGAATGCAGTATTTGTCGGCTCAAGGCTGTCTCATTCTGCTTTTGCCAGCAAGACACCTGATTCACGTTCTGGCATGGAAAATCACGACGCAGCCGGGCGTGCAGTCATCACCTGGCTCCGCGAGCATGACGAGGAAAGGATGATTGCGACCTTTGATCGGAACTTGGTGGTTCAATTCGGCGTCGATGCAATGAAGAGCTTCGTTGACAACGGGAGCAAGCACAAACACAGCATCCTGCATGTGCTGGCCAAAGAAGGAAAGGTCCATGTTTTGAAACATTTAGTTCAGCTGTATGGCTTCGACATGGATGTTCAGCGTGCTAGTGACCGCTGCACGCCTTTGCACCTTGCAGCCTGGTATAGCAACAGGAATGTGGCACGAGCTTTACGCCAATTAGGCGCAGACCCCAGCATCCAGAACAGCTACGGAGAAGTGCCCGACGATACGGCCGAGGTTGACAAGCCAATTATGGTCCGTGTTCTGGGCGCAACCTCTATCGAAGATATCTTGCAGGTCGTTGCAGAGGAGCTTGGTCAGTTCAACCGGCTCGATGGCATTGCTGCTTTTTACCAGATTGGCAACATGAGCTCCAACTACGACGCAGAATTCTGCAATTGGTCCACCAGAGGTCCGGCTGACACGATGATGTTCCTGCGAAGCCAACGGAACTACGTAAGCTTGTTGGAGTTTTGCACAGACGCACTTCATGGCGAGACGACAGCGTAACTCATTGGCGGACAATGTTGAAAGCATTGGCCATGCTACCCGATCCAGACGTTATCATGAGTTTGTCCAACTGGCTAGGCGAGAACCCCATGCCGTACATGGATATACCTGCCTCGGACCTTGCCGGAGTAGCATGGGGAGGGTCCAAGATAAAGAATGGCGAGAGCATGTGGCGGGTTTGCCATGATCCCTTGGGCGATGCCCTAGCGCTAAAGCTGTGTGAGCTGGCAGAGAGGCATTTGAGTTCTGCAGTTTGGGCTTTTGCAGTGGCAGGGAGCAAGTGGCAGCTTCGCCACTCGTCGTTCTTCAGATCAGTTGCAGCTCGAATCGCTTCACTGCGGGGAGCCGACTTTGTTTCGCCGCAAGCATGCAGCATCTTGATGTGGTCGTTTGCGAAGATGGAGGAATGCATGAGCATCGACGGTGAAGCTTTCCAACGCCTTGCAGCCGAGAGCATGCGCCTTATGCCAAATTTCCTCGATCAAAACGTCGCCAACATGGCGTGGGGCATGGCAAGACTGCACCTCAAGTACGAGCCTTTGCTTGCTGCTTTGATGAAACGGGCGGGTGAGACACTGTACAATGACGTGTACCGACACCACGTGAGGATGTCCGATACCGTGAAAAAGATGCATTGGTTCCAAATCTACACGGCATACATCTTCTGCAAGCAAGAATGCCCAGCAGCCCTCCAGGCCATAAGTGAGCGGCTTGCCGGTGACCTGGAGCATATCCACTCCGGGGTCCGCACGGCAGAGGGTCTCTCCGACGGTTCTGGCCTCGAGTCTATCGAAGCCTTGCGAGAGCTGGACATCATGATCAACGAAATGGAGGCTTCCGAAGATAGGACATGACTTTTTGGGGGTCTTGCAGGAGGAATGCTTTGATTTTGGGTGTCTATGTTGAGTTGGTTGATTTTCTGAGTCTCGCAACATGGAGGCCGAGGTCTTGCCTGATGAGCCGATGCCGATCCCCGAAGACAGCATGGAAGCAGGCGTGTCTCTGCACCCGCAGGAAGAGGCGTCCAATCGCAATGCGCAGCGCGCAAGCGAGCTTCTTGCACGCGGGGCACCGGACCGAGAACTGCAGGTCGTCATTCTCAAGTTCGCCCGGAGTCCTGATGCATTTCGGAGAGCTTTACTGGAAGGCCCAGAACTTCGCGAGTGTCGTGATTCGCTGGAGGCGTGAGACGGATAGAGAGAGAGAGCGAGAAAGACAGAGAGAGAGAGCGAGAAAACAAAAGAGAGAGCAAGAGAGAAAAAGAGGCAAAAAGAAAGATATGGAGAGAGAAGGGATTGCTAGAAGCGTAAACTCGAGAGCCTTGTCCACAATACAACTTGAGTTCTTAGGGTCATTCTCCTTGCCAGGAAGCAGGCTTTCCTGTGGTGCTTGATTCAGCTGCCAAGATCTTCGTAAAACCCCTGCACTACTTGGCCGTTGTGGAAGCCATCAGCACCACGCGCCTTTATTCATCTCACGTGATCGTGGAAGAAGAGCTTGAAAGCTTGGTTCGGACTGCAATCTCATCGATTCGCAGCAATGACCGCGTCGTTACATGTGGCAGGGTCCCACTGCAGGCAGGGCAACCAAGGACTTGGGATGAGATCTCTGAGCAAATGAGTTTTCGAATCGAGAGGACATTCATCACAGTGCGGATCCCAGCCGATTCCCTCTTTTCGGAGTTCATGCGTCGCGGAACGCAGTCGGCGTAGGCCCGCACAGTCGTGGACGAATGCCATTGCCGCGATTTGCAAGTGTGATTGTCACCGCGGTGCGCTCGTCAGTCCTGTACGATATGGTCGGCTGTTCAAAACAGTTTAAATCTGCAACCACCCTGGCTTGCCGAATTCAGGCCTGCTCGGACAGTTAGATGTGGACTTGCAAGCGTGCTTGCCTACATGTGAAAGGTTTGAGCTCGCCGTCTTTTAGTAGTGAACTTGCTGTAGTTAGAGCTAGTGCATAGCATAGCAGCCTACTTGCAGATGAACAAATGCCTCAGTTCACACGAACAAATCGTAGATAAGTGAGCGAAACACCTGTGCAGCCAAGCGATGTTGTAAGCAAACGCACAGGCGACTATCTAAACCCTATAAGCCCTAAACCCGCAAGCTCTAAGCTCGCATGTTCCTGCCCCAAGGGCTTTGTGCAGATGCTTCCATGTGGTTTGCAACCGTGCTTGCCATGGTGGATAGTGCTGCTGTCGACCTTGTATAGCTTAGCTGCACTGCCCTGTTGTGCTGCCATGGACTCATGGTGCGAAAAAGCTGCGACCTGATTGCTGTCATGAGAGACGTGAGTCAGTCTTCTGCTGTCCGTTGCCTTGACGTGATCATCCCAAACCGAGCACCTGACAGTCTGACAGGTGCATGGAACGGTTCGCGACGCAAGCAAACATGAGGCTGTGGCACACCTGCATGTAACTCGACATTGAAAGTAGATGGGATGTCACTGACTGATCGCAGCACTGCGGAAGGAGTTGGACTTAACGTTTGGCTTGCAGATTGCAGGTTTTCGGGTTGTATGAGGGTTGTGCTAGTAGTGTAGCAGCAATAGGTTTAGTGGCTTTCGATAGCAATAGTAAGTGTAAAAGTGTTATAAGTGTGATGGCGCAGTGAAAGAGTTAGTCGCTCTGCAGCAGCAGTATCAATTTGAGTGGCGAAACCACGTGGGACAGTTGGCACCTCGGACGCAGTTTCGGCTGTTACGAAGTCTCTACTATAGGGGCCGGAATGACCACATGATCAAAAGTGCTCACTAGCAGTGCGTATACAACCATACTTCACTTGATAATATGTTCCAACACGCTCCAGGCCCCTATATTTCACGTGGCGCGATTTCCGGGGTTTACCGACTACCGAGATTCGCCAGTCGAGGAAATGATGGAAACTACAGTTGGGTTTCACGAGTTGCTGTGGTTTCGCGTTATGGTCTAAGAAAACAGTACAGCAGGCTTTAGGTCTCGGGGCCTTAGGGTTCCGAGCCGAAGGCTCCAGCATGTAAGGTTTAGATTAGAGTCTAAGCTTTGTTTAGACTTACTAAATCCTTACTAAACTTCATCAGTCTGGGGTAAAGGGCTTGCACTAGATATTCGGGACATCGGCGCGTGGTGCCGTTACAGTTGCTTGTCTTGCCAGCATTTATACCAGCTGCACCATGTGCATCAAGGTTTGGATTGACATCAAGCTTGAACTCTAAATCAAATCATTTCTTCAACAGGACGAAACTTGTACTTTTGACTTATTTTGTTTCTCCATCTTTATCATGATGCACGAGCGCCTGAAACCCCGCCCGGTCGGCCAAATCCTAAAACCCAATGGACGAGTTCCTCGATTCTCAAGCCCTCCAGCCCCAGGCACTGGAGGGAGCCGCAGATCGTTTGCGCCTCTTCCCAGTGTCCCAGCTGTCTTTAGAGTGTCCCCAGAGAGCTCAATACCCTGAATTAACTAGGTTCCCCAGTAGTACCCTTTTAACCTTTTTTTTGGGGGTTCCCTTATTAAAACCGAATAGTAGGAAAAAGGGTACCCTTATTATTAAGGGGCTACTGGGGAACCTAGTTTAAGGAGTCTAGCATATTTTAAATCATACTATCAATCCCCTCACGATTTAAGGTGTCGAGTTCGGGATCATGGCGCCTTTTTCGGATTGGTAAATCCAAAACCTTATCTTAGAGGCTGAGTAGGTAACCTTTAACTTTTTGGGCATATGGGAGATTCCGAAAATTAGGGGTACCTTATTTTGGGGTCCTTATACTAAGGATCCTACCATTTAGGGTACTATATTAGGGTCCCCTATTTTCGGAAACTCCCATATATAACCCTATTGCAATTCAAAAAGTTAACTTTTTTCGGGCTAGGGTACTCAGCCCCTAAGTTATTAGACCCTACAGACTTGGAGATCAAGAGGTGTGGGTCTGCGGCATGGCGTGCGACGATGAATCTGAAGCAGGGCAGTAGTCCAGGGACCCTAATATAGTACCCTAAATAGTAGGATCCTTTTTTTTAAGGACCCCAAAATTTATAATAAGTCTTTCTGAGCTTCGGGATAGAGTTTATATAGGGTTTAGGTTTAGGCTTCAGGGCATCGAGTCAATGTTGGGCTGGTGCAGTATGTTATTGCGGGCTTCAAGTTTAGGCTCGCGGGCTTCGAACCCAGGGCTCATATTTGGAGTTTCAGATGTTCGATGTCTCTTTTCGGTGTACGTCCGCCCCAAGCCCTAAACACGTTGCAAAGGGTAGTTAAAGAGTAAAGGACCGCACTTTACGGGGAGGTTACAAGTGGGGTCATATGTCCCCTAAGTGGGGTTATCCTAATTATGACCTTACTGAAAAACGTTACTTATGTACTAAGTCCCATGAGCCTTTAAGTACGGTGCTTGGAGCAGTCACATGTCAAGCCTTGAACAACACGAAAACCTGATGCCTCAATCCCTCGGACCCACATGAATTGATGTTAAACCCAAAACTCATAAACTCTAAGCCCTAAGCCCCTAACCCTAAAACCCAGAGTGTAGCAGGGATCTCTAAGAAGTTGCCGATCATGAAGGGATATCGGAGTTTCTGGGTCTGCTGCGTCCAATCACAGGGATCAGGGTTTAGGGATCAGGTGCAGCTGTAATCCCTATTGACCCTCAAACCCTAAAGTCTTGGATCCAACCCTTAGATCCGAAAAAGAAGCATTCAAGGCCAAAATCGTAAACCCTAACCTCGAAAACCCCCTAAACCCTAAACCCCGAAAACGCCAAACCCTAAAACCCCCTTGAGGCAGACTTGATGACACCTGGAAGCTTCGACGAAGCAGTGAAGGGCTGCAAGGCCATGGAGGAGAGGAGTTAGGGCCTTACTTAAAGGATCAGAGGACATAGCAAGTAGGGGTAGGTAACTATACTTACAACTACTTGTAACCCCGATTAACCTTACTCACTGAGTCCCATGATCCTCCAAGTAGGGGTTGGGGCTTCGGGCCTTTAGGAAGTTTAGCGCCTGAGGGGTTGGGGGACTTTGGAGAGATTGGTCTGCCGGTGTTTAAACTTACGGGTTTCTTCTACTTCTTACGAGGGTTATGCCAAGAGTTTTCAGGGCGAGCTAGTGTGTGGACACCACCGCCACCACCAGCAGCAAAACAGCAGCGGCAACCGCGAAATTGCACTAGCAGCGGTTGCGAGAATGACGAGCGATAACTCGCCGTCATCATACGATCTCTAAGAGGCAGCGACACTAGCAAGCCTTGAGATGTCGAATTTCTGCTTGTTGGTGGTGTGAGGCAGTTTTCCATGTCGCCTCCCCGCTGCCGGTCGGGAAAGGTGCCCTCGAAGAAAGTTAAGGCCTCGGGTTTAGGCTTCGGGGAGTAGTGATAAGTAGTGGTAGTATTAGTAGCAGTAGTAGTAGTAGTAGTAGCAGTAGTAGTAGTAGTAGTAGCAGTAGTAGTCGTAATAACAAAAGTTAGTGCTAGCTACTATCAATCATAACAGTAATAACTATGATCCTAGGGATTTCGTGCTTGAATTTGGCGCTTTATGAACCAAGGATCCCCAAAGAGCTTAGTTTCTTGCTTGGTGAGCTTGGTTCCCGATTGAGTGAAGTCCGTATCGGGTACAGGTTTTGGTGTTTTGAGCTTGGGTTTACCTTTGGCGCTTGTCTGCAGAGTTTTTCTTGCTTGGGTCTTGGTTCTTGCTTGTGAATGTCTGTTGGGATGCAGGTAATTAACCTGTGTTAGATGCACAGATGGGTATCAGACCGATCTCGGACATTCCGCCACAGCAGCCTGCTACCAGATCATAGTTAAGCCAGCCCTGGCCAAACCCCGTAAACTCGAAACCCCTGAACCGCCGATCTCTCCCCCTCTTATCCCGCAGACCTGTCACACTAAGCCCTAAATCCCGATGCTGTCTACACCCCGAACTAGCGACCCGGGCTAACCCTAAATCCGAACCCTGTCTTCCTCGCCTGCACATCCGAGATCTGCTTGCATATGCAACTACATCCGAAGCTGCCGTAGCTAAACACAGAGGTTGGAATAAATGGTCATCGTTTTCGCTGATAACCCCAATTTTTTGTCTGTTGTACACTATACTCTAATCCAGAAGCCCTGTTCTGGTGCGGAAGGCTTGAACCTAAAACCCTGCAGTTGTTTAAAGCAACCCTAAACCCTTAACTCTCAACCCTCAACCCTAAACCCCCCAACTACCCTCTAATATACCCCAAATACCCACTATTAAGGGCCATTAGGGCTCCATTAAAGGGCCCTTGGGGGGTCCTGGTCAACCCTAAACTCTGAACCCTGAAGATCAACCCAGAGCCCCAGAAGAAGGTGCAGAAGATCCGGAGAACATCGTGGTCAGGCCGGGCTTCTCTCGCCTTCTTAGAGCATCATGGGACTTAGTAAATAGGGTTCCTTACAGGGCTCCTTTAAGGGATTCTTTAGGGTTTAGGGGGGAGTTTAGGTTACTTAGAGGATCATGGAACTTAGTAAGGAGGTTATATTTGGGGTTATACGTACCCTAAGTGGGGTTATCCTAATTATAACCTACTTATAAGCTTACTTACTAAGTCCCATGAGGATTTCAGTAGGGTTTACCAGGACCCCGCAAGTGCCCTTTAATGGAGCCCTTATGGTCATTAATAGTGGGTATTTAGAGTATGATAAAGGGTAGTTGGGAGGTCTAGGTAGGGTTTAGGGTTTAAGGTTTAGGGTTTAGGGGTTCCCTTCTGCAGCTGCACTGGGGTGGTTAGAATTAATCACTGAGCAGCCACACTACAGTCATTGCAAACTACGAACCCTAAGGCTCCATGTACCTTTAGAGTAGATACTTAAGCCTAAAAGGGGTCCCTATATAGGTACTTTAAGGCCTAAGTATCTACTATATGGGTACATGGAGCCTTAGGGGAAGTTATGAACTTTGGCGGTCACGAAGTTCGGGTCCTCAGCATGGGCGTCAGTCTGGCAATCAAGACCCCAGTTTGGTTTCGAATTTAGCTAAACCCTGAAACAGATACGAAAAACCTAGACAAATCCCTACGGACCCTTGTAAGATCTCTATAGTACTTCAACATGATAGATTCCTTCAACTTCCCTGTAGGAACCCGGAGCCCCTGAGCAAACTGCTCGGGAAGGCCCGCAGTGGAAGGGATGCTGAGACCTGGCTTGAGATCGGCAGGGACCTTCGGGGTTTCCCAAAGGGCCCTGGTTACAGTTATGGGGAATACTTCCCCAAATCATAATAATAATTCCTAATATAGAAACCCTTATATGATTTGGACCCCTGGGGTTTGGGAGTGTCCGAGTCAAGGAGTTTACGGGATTAGGAGTTTAGGGTATCGGGGGTTGAAGTTTAAGGATTTGAGATTTGAGCGTTTAGGTTTTATTATGTGGGTTTGGCGTTGTGTTGCAGGGTATACTGCGAGGGGCTCAGGGGCTTAATCATTCAATGGCTCAGCCCTAAGCCGTATTCAAGACACCTTGGTCCTTTGAGCCCTCGTGCCGATGGCTTGTTCTTTGTTGTTGTACTGGTGCTTGTTTTTGTGCCCGGGTTTTCTGAGGCCCAGTAGCAATAACGGTTGCGGTCATAGCAGGGATGCGTATATTTCAGAAGTCTGAATAGCTACTCCTACTATTCTTTAGGTTCCTGTTCTAGTTTTTCTATGATGCACTCCCAAAGCCTGCTTTGTTTTTTGAGGCTCCTAATTATGTTACTTCCCGAGGCCATGTATAACCTTCGCCCCCAAACTCAGATCCTGTCTTGTCAACTTCAATGCCGAACCTTTGACAGTCACGGTATTTGGTGGTGGTAAGTTTTTAGGAGTTTGAGTCAGTTTGAGTTTAAGGGTTTAGGGTTCGGCGGTTTAGGGTCTACGTTCGCAACCCTCAACCCCAAACCCGAGGCCTCTAAACCCTAAATCCTTTCCGGCACGTTCTGGGCGATGGTTTCTGCATCACTGCTCTCCTACTCCTTCCGTTGGGGTCCCTGAGTTTTGCCTGAAAACATCTGGACCAACATCTGAGCCCCACCATCGAAATGCACACCTGTTCATTCGGGTTTTGGGGTATTAAGGTTTAGGGCACATTCGAAAGCAGGACCCCTTTTGCCGTGTCTTTCTGCGGGGTTAGGGCTGATGTGGGTTTGACCAACCCCATAACATGCCCTAAACCTCGAAAACTGCAAGCCCTAAACCCTATCTGAACCATCATCCCACTAGAACTTGAAAGTGCCACTGACCCAGGAATGTGATGAGGGCTTGCAAGAAGGTGCCAGAGAAGCTCGGCCTAACATAGTTGTCGCCCTTACATACTTGTGCTGCAATACTCTAGTTTTTTCTGCCAATCGAAAGCAGAGTCTTTCTGACTAAACCGGCGGACAAGGTTTTCTATGTGGCTCATTGCGTTTGAGTACTTACGGTGTTGTTATGGATAGTCCGAGTGGAAGCAGCTTAGGAAGGCCAGCATGTACGGAGTACTTCTTTGCTGCTTCTAAGAGTTACTTGTCAGTATCAGAGCCATGGTGATCTCTAAACCCTATAGAAGAAAAAAAACTAAAGAATCATGGTCATCATCATGGCCGTTCTTGTGAGGTACCTGCTTGTTCTTCCCAGACCTATAGTGAGTCGTAGCGATGCTGAAAGCCAAAACCTCAAATGAAAGTTCAAAAGCCGGATCCCTAAGCCTCAAACCCTAGACCTTATACTATAAACCCTAAAGCCTCAAGCCCTAATCCCCGACACTTACGCCCAAAGCCCTCACCTCCCAAGCCTAAACTCCACAATCCTCCCCTCCAGATGCAACACAACTTTGAGCCTAAACCTGTGAAAACTCTTGTTCAATATCAAGCAGAACCTTAAGCCTAAGCCCCAAAATGTATGTTGAAGATTCTTCCGCTGCTTTACACAGATCCCCACTCAATGTAAAGCCCAAGCCCAGCACTGTATCCCGAAACCCTAAACATCCATAAACATCCCGGAGCTCTAAATCCTACACCCTGAAACCCTGAACCCAGAACCCCTAAATCCTTAAAGCCTTTAAGGTTCTACTAACCCCAAAAGCTCGTCAAAGTCCGAGGCTCGAGGTCGTGGTGATGACCTCTAGCATGTCCGCCATGGCGCCAACCCCTGAGCCGGAGGTGAAAAGCGAGGCCCAAACGCAGGGTTTGGGGGTTTAGGGTGTTGGGGTTTAGGAGTTCTGGGTTTGGGGGTTGGGAGTTTAGGGTTTAGAGGTTTAGGGTTTAGAGATAAAGGTGTTGTTGATCTACCTACTATCTACCTACCTACCTACCTGCCGAATTTTCGAGTTACCTACCCATCTGAATCTGTGACAGGCCTTTTTCGCCCAACCTCCCCTAAGCCTCTAAGCCTATAGACCCTGAACCCTCGACCTTACACCCTGGTCCCTCGACCCTACTAAACCCAAGACATTACCTTCCACGACCACAACCTGCTTTATTGTAGGGTCCCTATAAACTATATCGAGGCTTAAAGTAAGAACCCACAAAAGAGTAGGTTTTGGTGGTTTATATAAGGTAATCCCACATCCCGACAGTCTAATCCCAAATCCCTAAACCCTAACCCCGAAACCCTAATCCCTGAACTCTGGACCCGAAAAGGGGTTCACAGAGGACCACTGGTCTGACCCGGACGGGCAGCGCGCTCGTGGCAGCCACTACGGCGCGGGGAAGACTCTTGCAGAGACTCGGCCTCATGTTGTTAGACGGCTTAGGACTTAGGTCAGGGTTTAGGGTTTAGGATGGTTTGTTTTTGTTGTTTTGGGGCTTGTTGGTGGTGTTTTGATGGGGATTCTTCATTATAAAGTGCCGTGTTAGAGTTTCGCATGGCTTCGGGGTATAGGGTCTAGAGTTAGCCAGTAGTACCCTTAGTGTTTTTTGTGGTCTTGGGGCTTAGGGTTACAGTCTTAGAGGCGCAGTATAGGGCTTAGCTGTTCGGCATTTTCGGCCATGGCGTCATTCGTTTTTTGTGTTGATTTGGTGTTCCCTTTTGGAACAGAACCATAGCAACAGAGGATTTCTTGTTGTTTTAGGGGGGTAGCCAAGGAGAAGGGTGCCTACAACTTCCTGCGTGAGGAAGGATGCCGGTGCCGCTTTGTCAGCATCTGCCCCACGATGATGCTGGGCTGCAGGGTTTTGCTTTTAATGTTCGGGGTCCAGACTCAGGCACAAATCAAGAAGACAAGCATGAAATGCATACCAATAGTGCATCATTTGCCGCTTTCTGTACTGATACTGCACAGAATTGCAGAGTAGCGAGGACTATTGGGCCAATGCTGCAGCCGACCCCAAACATGACCATGCTTTCTCTGCGAAACTGGTTTCAGAATGGGCGCCCCAATGGTGTGTGCCCAAACGACTCCATGAGTTTCGTGGATGTTCGTGACTGTGCAGAGCAGCATATCAAAGCAATGGAAGACCCGGCCGCTGAAGGGAGATACATGAGTTTGGTACCCAGCTGGCACTGGAACGACCTGGACCACACCATGCATGAGATGTATCCCTTGATGCCAAAGTCAGCACCCTGTGAAGGGACGCCATGCGCCTCGGCTGCCATAGCACTTCAGCTGCCAGACGGGTCCCTATGACTTGGGAATTCTAAACCTCATCCTGAAGACTGAAAAGGCCCTAGGTTCCCCAGTAGTACCCTTTTACCCTTTTTTTTGGGGGGGTTCCCTTATTAAAACCGAATAGTAGGAAAAAGGGTACCCTTATTATTAAGGGGCTACTGGGGAACCTAGGGCCTCTTCCATGAAATGACAATTCCGTTATAGTTCTTCCAAGTTCCGGGCTCCAGGTGCTGGGGGCGGGGGGGGGGGGACAAAGTCGCGAGCAAAAGTGCTGACTGCGAGCCCATGGCAACTGGGATTCTTCAGCAAATACGGAAATGTTCAGGGTTTAGGGATAGAAGGCTCGGGGATTCGGAAGTTTCCGAAGCGCACACACTTCCTTGCAAGCAAGGGTAGCTTAATAACTTAAACACAACATTGCAAGTGCATTGAGCTCCAAGCCTAGGGTTGAAGATTAACTGGGCTTTGGAGTACCATACTTTAATACTTCTTTTTTCTAAAAGGAACCATTATGAAATAAAAGTTTATACTTTTTTCTTCCTGGTTGCTTAAAAGCCCAGTTAAGCCTTCATGCAAAAACCAAACACTCCCTAAACTTCCCAAGCAATTGAGTAAATATTCGCAGCCTCACCGCATCCTTTGTACCCCAAACCCGAGACTCCAACCTTGAGGATATTCGTCCAGGCAAACCAAACTCCAACCAAAAGATAACCCCACGGTCCTGAAACTCTGAAGGCCTAACACGCCAAACCCTGATAGGAACCCTTATAGTATCCCCTACAGACTCCCCGAGCCCTAGAGTCCTAAACGCTTACACACTACAGCCGTTTTGCCTAGGCACACCCACAAAGTTCGACCTTCGTCGGCAGCAGAGCCTCGGCGTCACACCGCGCGAGCTGCCAGAGACTCTTGGTTTGCGGTTGAGACATTTAGGGTTTGGGGTTTAGGGTTTAGTTCTTAGGCTTTAGGGTTTAGGGTTCCCCATCATGTTTATGGTTTTAGGTTTCAGGTTTTGCGGTTGCGGGTGCATTGTAGGAATTCAATGAACTCAAGGGCTTTTGCTTCATAGGGTCTAGTACTGGGACCTCCATATCGCATGTGCGCTTACTTGGGGGCAACACCAGCGGCCATTAAATGCCTACAGGACCCCGACAAAAGCTTTCATGAGACCTTCTGATAAACACCCGATCCAGCTTCATAAAGCAGTACGACATCTCAGCAAACCTTAGCAGCCAACCTGGATTTTCATGGATCCCTGGGTCGAACCTAAGAGGGAAAAGAGCTCTCGTTCGCCTCAGCCCTGAACCGTAAATCAGTAAACCCCAAAACCCTACACCCGACACTAAAACGAAAACCCTTAGCCCGGACCCTCATCCCTGAAACCTCAAACCTATATTATGAACCTGAACCTAAACCGAGTTCTGGAGTGCAATACTTTATCCTTTGCTTTAAATACGTGTTCCTTAAATGAACCATTATGACATGACAGTTTATTTTTCTCCTTGGCTACTTCAAGCCCAGCTAACCGATGCTCCCCCAGCAACTAAAACCCAACAACCAAAACCTCAAAACCTCACACCTAAACCTAAACCCCCCAAACCCCAAAACCTTACACCCTAGACCCTAAAATGTGAGACCCAAAGCCTCTAACCGTTAGGCCCTAACCCAACAAACCCCAAGCCTGGGCCCCTAAGGATACTTCGCGGAGGGCTCCACGAGTTGATTTCCAAGGGTCTGCTGCCACCAGCGAGCTCCGCGGCATCAATTTTGGAGTAATACAGGGGCCGAAAAAATTTGAATAGCGTTTTGGGGCCCATTATACTATAACTATATTGAGGAACCACCTCAAAAAAGTATAGGCCCTTATATATGAGGGTTTAGGGTTTAGACTGTAGAGTAGAGGGTTTAGGGTTCGGGGCCGATAGATTTAGTGTTTGGGGTTTAGGGTTTAGAGAGTTTAGGGTAGAGGTTTAGGGTTTAGACTCAGGATTGTCTAGATTCAACTGTCAAGGATTTGCCGTTCAGGGTTTAGGGTTTAGATACAGGGTTTGGTTTTAGGATTTTTGACGGTGTCTGTTCTAGGATTCTAGGCTTTAGATTTAAGGCTTGGGGTTTAAGCATTCAGGACAGAGAGCTCAGGGGTTTTGCTGGTTTCGGCTGCATAAATATCATACTATCAAGGGTTCCAGGATAGAAACCCCAATGCCCAAGCCCTCCTAAACCCAAAACCCGAGCCCTGAATACTGAAGCCCAAAACTGGACTTGATCAGGAGCTTAACCACAATAAGACTCTCTCTATCTGTTCTGGGCACTTAAACTCACTTGCTCAACTCCATGGGGCTTGGAGATTTGTTTAAAAGTTTACCTCGGACGGACCTCAAAAAATGGCCATAAAACAAAAGCCCTAGACCCCTCGATTTTGCGAGAAGACTGCTTAGCGGATCATGGGACGTAGTATGCAGGTTTTAAGTGGGGTTATAAGTCCCCGAAGTGGGGTTATCCTAATTATAACCTACTTATAACCTGACTAGACTTAGTCCCATGAGCCTTTAAGTGGTGGCCCACTTTGCGTGAGCCTTTGTTGGCGACTTTGGAAGTCGGAAGTGTTCTGGATTGCTATGCCACGCAGCATGCATTTTAAGATGGGTTTTCGTATTCTCAGTTCTCCGACCCCTAACTGTTCGTCTCTTTGGGTTCCGTTAAGTGTGTACTTCTTGTATTCTGGAACTTTAGATGCGTAATTAGTACCTGCGCGGGGTTTTTGTACATGGGAGCTCCGGTAAGAAGCTGCACAAGCTCAGCATCCTGACTGCCAGAAACCAAAGCTTAAACCCTCGGCCCTAGACTGAGGTTAGCAAAACCCTGGGGGCATTGGCTCTGCCGCCTCATTGCGCCGGGAATCGTAGATATTTGCTTGAAGCTGGCGCAGAGGTAAACCAGCGCCTCATGGTTTAGGGTTTAGTGTCGTAGGATTGCTTGAATTCTTACCTGCTCTCTTCAAACATTGAATTGAGTTTAAGATTCAGAATTTCTCAGGGTTGAAGGTATATTGCTTTGGGCTTCAGGTTTTGAATTTACAATGGTCTGCATCTCAGGCAGTGCTTGTCCATGGCTGTCTGGCTTGTGCAATGAACAGTTCTGATCGTACTTAAAGGATCAGGGGGCTGAGTACATGGGTTATTATTGGGGTTATAAGTCCCGTAAGTGGGGTTATCCTAATTGGAACTTACTTATCACCTTACTTACGAAGTCCAATGACCTTTTAAGTATCTGCCCGCACCTGAAGTTTCCGGGTTCCTTGCCTAGGCTCCTGGGTAGTACCCTGTTGCCCTTTTTGTTTTGGGTTCCCTTTATTACAATCGAATAATCGGAAAAGGGTGCCCTTATTATAAAGGGGCTACTCAGGAACTTAGTTGCTGATTCTTACACAAACCTCTCAGTCATTAACTTGTCTACACGATCTCTCCATCTGCAGTTGATCTTGAGCTGGATCAAAACTGCAGAACAAGCAGTAGGTTTACCGAAAGCTAAACAGACGGTCCGAAGATTGTGCGTCTTTCACACGATGAACAAAACCAAACCTGCAAAGAATTCCCTGACTCTTAACCCAAAGGCTCCATGTAGCTTTATAGTAGATACTTAAGCCTTAAAGGGGTCCCTATATAGGTACTTTAAGGCCTAAGTATATACTATATGGGTACATGGAGCCTTAGGGTAACTTACAGCAGCATCAACCCATGCATAGACACTGCAGCACTACGACCCCTAGGACCCAAACCCGGGTGCAAACCCTAAAACGCTCAAGGCCCTATGCAGCACTGCTAGAACTTGCAGAATCTAGAAACCCATCGTAACCAACTCGAGCATTCTACAGTCCTTATCCACTTTTTTTAAAGCCCTGAGAAATCTCCTCAAAAGCTGTTTGAGGCCAATAAAGCTCGGCCCTATGTGTTCCCTCAGCCCCTAATCCCGCGAACCTATAACCCTAAACCCATGAAGCGCCAACCATATCCTGACCCCTAAACCCTGAACCCGTAGTTACGGGAATATTCCTTAAACCATATTAGGGCTCCTACTCTAATTTAAGGTATGCGACTCCTGAGCCCAGAGACACCAATATCGGAATATTCCTTAAACTATACTACGGCCCCTACTCTAGTTTAAGGTATGCTTGGAGTCTCTGGGAACCCTCACCACTATACCCTACCTTATAACCCAGAACCCGGTGGTCAGATTAAGGCCCAACGCTTGGTGGGCGAATGGCATTTGGGCCGCAATCATATCAGAACTTGGCTATTCCTTGAGGCTTTGGGTTTAGGGTTCCTTTTGAGGCTTAGGGTTTAGGGCAAGTTTAGCCTTTTGAGGCTTTGGGTTTAGGGCAAGTTCAGGGTTGCTTTTGAGGCTTCGGGTTTAGAGTTCCTTTTGAGGCTTTGCGTTTAGGGTTTGGTGGTTTAGGGTTTAGGGTTCAGGGTTTTCGGCCGCAAAAACACCAGAACTTATCTATTGTTTTTTAGGCTTAGGGTTAAGGGCGTCAAATCGGGCTTCGGGCTCCAGGGTTTAGGGTTTGCTTAGCAACCATGTTCATGGCTTCATGGCGCATGAAAACGGTTTATGGGAGCTGCCCTGTTGAGGGCTCTTTAGGTTTATTTACGGGTTGTATTGGGGTATAGATGGAGGTTTTTTTACAGGGTTTGGAGGTTTTTTAGGGGTTAGTGAGGGGTGTTTGGGGTTATACCCCTTTTTCTGGATGCAACCATGTTTACAGCTCTTGTCTCTTCTCTTCTGTTCTCTTCTCTTCTCTCCTCTCCTCTGCTCTTCTCTTCTCTTCTTCTCTCTCCTCTGTCTTGCACTGTATCGTTTCTCCTTTTGGCTCTGTGTGTGTCTCTGCCTGTGTCCTTGTCTCCATACATCCGGAACTCAGCATACAACCAATATGCACGCGATGTGTGCATGCGTGTGTGCGTGTGTGTGTAAGTAGGTAGGTAAGTATGTATGTCTGTACGTATGAGTGCAAGCAAGCATGCATGCATGTACACATACATGTATGTAGGCTTAGATACACTTAAACAGTTTCTACATGCGTATATGTATGTATATATATATATATACAAACCAGCGCAAGCGCTTTTCTGTATTGAGGTCCGGAGCCCGCCTGCGGCCCAGGGCAGAGCAGGGCGAGAGATGTGGCTTCCGAGTTCTCTTAGGGTTTTAGTTTTCGGGTGTTGGAGTTTAGGGTTTCGGTTTCGGGTCTTGAGATTAGGGTTTCGGTTTCGGGTCTTGAGTTTAGGGTTTAGAGTCTCGGGTAACTTTAGGCTTAGGACTCTGCTGTTTTCTGAACCCTTGCAGGTGTTGCCACATTACCCCAGGGGCCTGAGAGCTTTCAAGTTTGTCAGGCCTCATAGAGCCTTAAGGTTTAAGGGGTGGACAGTGGAGAGTTTTGAATGAACTGACCACGGGATCCCGAAACAGCTGGCAATATCTGATATGGTTGTACTGGGGTTTCTATAGGGCTGCAGGCTAATACAGTAGCATAGGCGTCGGAATAAATGGTAAATAGTAGTAGTTTGTCCTTATAGTCCCTCTTTGCCTATACTACAATGTACCCCAGACCCTGTTCTGATTCTTAAGGGTGTTACACTAGACCGATTCTTAATAGTGTTACAGTACACCCCAAACGCTCAACCTTGCGAGAAGCCCTATACCTAAGCCTATGAGTGTCGCGGTTTTTGGGCTGTAAGCATCGGGTTGCTATACGCTCCCTGCTGCAGTATATGAAAGCGTTACTGGGTATCTAACTAGGTGCCATAGATTCCCCCCCCCCCTCCCCCTCACCCGGCATTTCACCCCATCACCACCCGTCCTATNCCCCACACACGCTCTTCAGGATCCCAATGACCGCATGACTAAAGTCACGGCAGCTCAGGTTTCCACCACGCTGCCGCTGTGCAGAAGCGCAAGAACTGGGACCCTGCAACACCCCGACCGGGAGAGGTGAGGCAGTCTGGCTTCCCCCCGCTGCCTCCACCGACAGCTGTGAGCATTGTGAGCCCCCGGAGGAGCCACTGCGGGAGGCAGCACAGAAGGTGACCTTAACCGGCAAAGTCGACCCTACATACCTGGAAGTTTGGGGGACTTAGTAAGTAGGTAGCAAGTAAGTAGACTTATAAGCACCTTAAAAGGGATCCTAATTGGGGTTATGTTTCAAGTTATGATACTTAGGTAACTTATAAGTCTATAAAAGAACTACCTACTAAGTCCCCCGACCCTCCAAAGGCCCCTATACTAAACCCCCATAGTATCCTTTATAGTAATCCTTATAGACCCCTTTAAAAGGAACCCTTAAAGGACATTGGGGGCTAGGGCCAGGGCTGGGAGCACGTATTGAAGGGCTTGCGAACCTCTGAACACCACAGGTCCACAAGCTGCGGGTCATCCAGAGACTCAACATTGCAAATTCAACCCCCAACCCTGAACCCAACAATCGCTAAACTCTAAAATCCTAATCCTGATAAAAACAAAGCCCTGAATCCAGACAGAACACAAACCGGGCTTGATGCCTTGAGGCCTGGATGCGGCACCTGAAGCCGCTGCAGGTTTCGGAGGAGGAGGCAGAGCGAAACCTGGCAATCTTTCCGGATCCGAAGCCCTAACAAAGTCGAACGCCTGTAGACCTGTCAGCCCGAGATCTGGATGTTGCACACTGCTTTTAGATGTTAGAAAGGAGGGGTCTTTGCAGCGGGTCGGATTGCATGCAGAGCCGACACATCAGCAGCACGTTCAACACGAGGCTTCCTAAAAGGGATGAGTTTAGAGGGCTTGGGGTTGATGGTGTAGCAGAACACCCCCCAAACGACGCTTCAAAGCTGAAAGATGTCTTGTATTCCGTGTTTCGAGTCCCTAACCCCTAAACCCTTACTGTAAACCCTCAAACCCCACACCCTCAACCCCTAAACCCGAAGCCCTAAGCATTTGGGTAGAGTTACTTAAAGGCTCCTGGGACCTAGTAAGTAAGGTTATAAGTAGGTTATAATTAGGATAACCGCACTTAGGGGACTTATAACCCCAACTATAACCTTACTTACTAAGTCCCATGATCCTCGAAGTAACTTTCACGCCCTTATAGAACCCGTTTTCGATGCCTTATATTAACCGTTTAAGGAACCCTGGAAACTAAGTCCCATGATGCTTTAAGTAGGGTTACCGAGGCATAGGGCCGTTGTAAGCCGGAACGTCCAGCTTCAGCCCAAAGAGCTTCTGGGTAGCTCCGGCAAGCCATTTGCGAAAAGAAGCGGGGCCTAAATAATTACCTAGGACCTATACTATTTTGGGGGTTCCTTAGTATAATTATAGTATAAATGGGCACTCTAGTTATTAGGGTACGGGCGCACCAGGCAGCACGTTGCAGTCGTACTTAGAAAGTGCGCGAAACTGTTGTGTTAGCACGGTTTATGCAAAAAGCAAGTTTGTAGACATCACGGAAACTATTGCAATTTTGCGATTAGCAAGATCATCCGCTGCATCATCAGCATCATCGTGTTTATCATCAAAATCAGCAGCATTATACTCTCACACGTTTCTCACAAGTTTCTCACAGCTTCACCAAAGACTTGTAACAGCTTTTCTCACAGGCACTGGGGAGCCGGATTTCCTTTCTCACAGGTTTCTCACAGGCTTCTCACAGCTTCATCATAGACTTGTAACAGCTGTTCTCACAGACACTGGGGAGCCGGATTTCCTTTCTCACAGGTTTCTCACAGCTTCAGTAAAAGCGCATGATGTCGCGTGGCGCCCTATGCGTCCGCTACCAACTATTAAGGCCCCTATAGTAGGTTTTGCATATTAATATGGTTTCCGATTGTAACATATGTGGAGCATGCAGCAGAGGTAATACTGGTAGTCACCAGTCACCATGGAAGCCAGGAGAAAATCCGCAATGTTCGAGGCCCAACTCCCTCAATTCCAGGAATTTGTGGCGTCTCTGTGTAGCCTGAAAACTTGCAAGCCACACAAACCATAAACGCTCCTAAACTCTGAAGTTAGCCTTAAACCCCAAACCATATACCCCCCAAAACTCATAACAACCTAAACGTTAAACCCCCAACCCTGAACTTCGTCACCAAAACTCATCGGTTTAGGGCTTTGGGGTTTAGGATTTAGGGTTTAGGGGTTTGGGGGTTTAGGGTTGTTTAGGGTTTAGGAAAAAAGCCGCTAGAACCTAAAAGCCCCAAAGCAGGTTTGTGCTCCGACAGCTGCACCCGACTCTTCCGGCTCCGGCATCGTCACAGAGGCACTTCCCTAGAGATCAACGTTTTGAGGTTCGATTTCCCAGAGACTCCAATATCCCTTAATTAAGGAATATACCTTAAATTATAGTAGGATCCCTAATATGATATAAGGAATATTCCTTAATTAAGGGATATTCGAATCCCCTAGACCCTAAACCCTATAGATCCCTTACAGGATCCCTTAAAGGAACCCCTATAGATCCCCTATAGGAGTATTCCTTAATTAAGGGATATTGCAGTTTCTAGGCTTATGTAGGATAGCTATAAGACAGGGCCACAGGGCCGAAGGGTGAAGGCATGAGGGTTTCAGGATTTCATATAAGGGTTTAGGGTATAGGGGCCCACTATAAGGGCCCAGGCAATAGCTGCCAAGTCTATTTTTAGGATTCCTTATTATATCTACACTAAAATATTTCGCACAACCCTGAGTCTAAGTACTCAGGCCCCTACATTACCTTAACCTACCAAACCCTACATTTTTGTAGGTTTTTTAATTCTAATATGGATTTTATAGGGACCCTCCCAAAAAGGTAGGTTTTGGTAGGTTCAGGTAGGGTTTAAAGCTTGCGGCTTCAGGCTTTCAGTGCTTTTCCAGTGCCGAGCCATGCTGCAGCTTCCAGGGCTTGATCACCCAGCGCATGCTCTAGGGTTTAGCGTTTAGGGTTTAGGGGATTAGGGTTTAGGTTTTAGGGGTTAGGGTTTAGGGGTTAGGGGTTTAGGGGTTAGGGTGCAGGCTCTGGGACCCTAAGCACTCGTCTTCTGAGCAGCGTCGCGCGTTCTAGATGGAGCATGAAGCTACTGGAATGGAATCCCCAAGTACAGGCTCCGAATCCTATATGATTCTTGGACTGACTGATGGGTGCTATCTCGGGCAGGTTTGCTGTACTGGGTTCCGAGTGCACCGTGAACCCAAACTTGAGTCCGTGACCCAGAGACTCCAATATCCCTTAATTAAGGAATAATCCTTAAGGTATAGTAGGATCCCCAGTATGATTTAAGGAATATTCCTTAATTAAGGGGTATTGGAGCTTCAGGGGAGGCCCTTGCAAGACAAGAACAGAACAAGCCTTGCGCGCCCTTGAACCCTAAGCCCTGGGTTATATAACCCAACTAGGATCAACTAGGACATAAGATGCTACAATCAAGCACTGCGAAACCTGAAACCCGAAGCCCAGCAGGACCGTTCCAGGTCCTTATTGGACTCGTAGCGTATTTTTGCAGGTGATTTGGGTTTATGATAGAGTTTTGCAGGGCATACCCTGCTTACACGCGTTGTCTTCATGAAAACCCTGTTGACAATGTCCTGACGAGATGCGAGACAGCCCTAAGGAATAAACCCGGTAAAGCCCACACACCCTAATTATTCAACTCCCCACGAACCCCTGAATCCGAAAAAGCACCATAAACCGTATAGCACCCGAAAGAACTTATCCACCCCGTAAAGCTCTATTATGTATAAATAGAACTGTATTTATATATACATATAGACGTACATATCTACCTACCTGCCCACCTATCTACCTACCTACTTATCTGTGTGTCTATATATCTGTCTCTCTATTAAGCCGTGTGTATATGTATAGTTATATATACATATAACTAACTAAATATGTATGTATATATATATATTTATGTATAACCCTGAAAAAGTCCGTAGCTGCCGAGAGGCCACGGAGCGAACGCCCCAGGATGTGCCAGCGCTTTGGGTGTTTGCTTAGGACTCATGGGGCTTACTGTTGAAGCCCGAATGGTTATTCGTACTATTCCTGAGTTATAACTACAATATACAAGCCACCCCAAATCTTAAGCATACAATATACCCCGATTCCTTTTCCAACTATTAAGGTCGCTATATTGCAAGGTGTTGAAAGGGGTTGTTGCCGGGATAATAAAGAGTGCTTACAGCGGTTAATATAGAAACTCTTGAACAGTTACTAACATTTTTTCTTAAAGGTTCCATATGATCATACTTTAGTATATGCAGTCACTAACATTTTTCCTCAAAGGTTCCTTATGATCATACTCTGAATATACCCCAACATCCCGTTCTAATGGTTTCAGGGTCCGGGTTTGCGGCTTGGGAGTGTAGGGCTTCTTGTGTAGGGGAGTTTGAGGTTTCAGGTTTGAGGATATGTCAAGGCTTCATGATTCAAAGGGGTAGCTGTCAAAACCATGGCCCCTTTGGGAAACCCTATATAATACTATTCTCAAACGGCAACCTCTAGTTTAGGAGCCCTAAACAGACCCTAGTTTTGACAACCCCCCAAATGGCGCAGGCGTAGTTGAGAGGTTGAATGTTTAGGAAAGGCCTCAGGGCTGCTTGAGGGTTATATCCTTTGGGTGTGATCGAGTTTGATTTGAAGCTTGACTGGTAGTTTCTGGACCATAGAGAAACGCACGTCTACAAGTCCTGAAACACCTCTCTTCATGCTCCGGACGCCCCCAGGCGGGGCGGTTCGGGATACGTTACTCAGCGGCTCGAAGCGCCCAAGGGGCCTTTTTTTTGGAGCGCGTCCGGCGGTTCTGCAGCGGCTTAGGGGCCTATCCCGCATCTTCAGTATGTCTGCGAGGACGCTGTCATGTTTGGCTACGAACCATACCCAAGCAAGCTTGCATCCGTTTTGCTGCCTTTGCTCGCGGCCCTTCTCTGTCGGCACCGGCAGTCCCGCGGCGAAACGTTCCTTTTTCTGCTGTCTTCGCGGAGGTGGAAAGGAAGTCGAAGGAGCGAGGCTTGACAACCAAAGATCAAATTATGCTCTTGTCCGTGGAGCTTCTTCCCCGATTCTATGGTGTTCGAGCTTGCGCATCACCTGAGTTGGTTGTGGGCCTGACAAGGATCCTACCTGCTTGAATCAGAGCAAATCAACATACTGCAGCGGCCCAACTTGTTACCTTGTTCAGATATACTCTTCCTCTCCATTGCCGTGCCGAGTTCAGCTCTTTAGGATTCAGGCCATTTTTTTAGCGAGGGCCCAGCAACATGCACGCGGCCAGACGCATGGATAGTTGGCAACAGCCAAAGCTTTCGTAACGAGAGCGCGTGAAGAGATAGCTGGAAGTTTATGATATGTTGTTGGTGTTTTAAGGTGTTGGTATAGTTAGTTATGGTATGTTCTAGTAGAGCAGACCCCCAAATCCTATTATCCTATTCTAATCATAAAGGCCGCTACAAAGAAAAAGGCAGACGCAACAGCACTATAAGACCCAACAAAGCCTTGTAGACAACACGTCGTCCAAGACCCTTACCAAACTCTTGTAAAATCTTACGTTAAGCCCCTAAACCCCACACCTTAAACAAGTAATTATCAAACTTTATCAAGCCCACCCAGGCAGTCGATCTTCCACCCTAAACCCCTAGACCTATGTTAAACCCACCCAGGCGGTCGATCTCACAAGAAGATCCCTTTCCGACGGCGACTCTGGCGACGACCCCCCGGGCTGACACAAGGCCCGCGGAATGGATGGCTTCGGTAGGGGGTTTTACAGGGTTTTATCAGTAATTATTGTAAGTGCTTTATGGGGTGTTCAAGGTTTTGTCGACTTGCTATAGGGTTTCCCAAAGGCTCCATGTACCTTTATAGTAGATACTTAAGCCTTAAAGGGGTCCCTATATAGGTACTTTAAGGCCTAAGCATATACTCATGGGGCCTTAGGGTATAGCACATTTTCAGAGTGTAAGCCCTATAGACTTGAAGTAGGGCCTTTGATATCTGAAAGAGGGTTTGCGCGACCATAAGGGGTATGGACCACCCACTGTTCAGCCCTCTGCCACATTTTTTTTGGGCGGGCTAGGGCTAGGGTCTCGGTTTTGGAGGTGTTTTGTAGGGTTTTCAAGGTTTTATCGATAAGGAACAAACATTTTTTATTTCCCACATACCACACCAATAGGAGCCCTAAACCACAAACCAGCTCGATCCATTCTACTGCCGCCGTAAATTACTGACTAAACATTAAACGTTCTTTAAAAACGTTCTTTAAACTGAGCTTTTACCACACCCCATAAACCACTGTCTGTTAAACCCTTGTAAGCTTACAGAGCCCTTATAGTTTGTTGCTGTAAGCCCGACACAACCTTTTTATGAACCCAAGAACACTTCTTAAGCCCCTAGAGCCCCCAAAGCCTAGGCCCTAACCTAGACCCCCCAACTGCCCTTTATTGTAGTCCCTAATTACCTCTTAATGAGAAATATTAGAGCCCTTTAAGGGGTACTTGGGGGGTCCTGGAAAGCCTTGAACCCTGAAGCCTTGACCCCTAAACCCTAAAACTTTAAACCGGAAATAGACCGTAAACCCCCAAGCCCTAAACACCAGAAACCTAAACCCCAAACTCCTAAATCCTACACACGAACGTCTTATAACCCAACATAACCACATAGATAAAGCCCTTAGGCCCCAAACTAAACCCTTAACTCTTAAATCCTTAAACCCAAGTCAGCACTTTTTTTAATACAGAAAAAGAGTGGAGGCCTGTGATGGCCGCCCGGGAGGAGCCAACACCCAGCCCCGATTTCGAGGCTGCAGATGTCGGGGTTTCGGCTTTAGGGATTTCTCAGGAAGAGGTAATTCGGTACCACAATAAAGGGTAGTTGGGGGGGGGGGTGAAACACTGATGTTACACATCCAGGTGCATTTACTGTCTCACGTATCACTTGCATATATCTATGCCTGTTGCTCAAGGTTCTAGCAGAGTACTGACTACAGCCGTGCGCCTG